>CM062814.1:956577500-956771668 GCA_031772625.1 Pinus tabuliformis | reverse complement strand
TGCAGTCTAAAAATAGACTCCGTCCATATGTCTAAAAATAGAAGTCCATCTATTTTTACCAACATGACCAATCATCCACAAATAGCATCCTGCAACTCATAGACCATGATCCATATGTCTAAAAATAGACTTTGCGCCAAAAATAGCCTGTGGGCCCACTTAGTGAAGGCGACTTCTTTTCACTAAGCTCCATCATCTTGTTGCATTTTCAACACTCCCTCTCAACAAGATATGGATTATCTGCAACCCCTATCCTGCCTCGGTGGTATTCAAATTTGCTCCTGGTGAGCGCCTTCGTCAAGATATCAGCATCCTAATCCTCCGTTAAAATGTGTGAAAGTAACATGATTCTCCACTGCACACAATCTCTGATATGATGGTACCTAATGTCAATGTGCTTGGATCTATCATGAAATACTGGATTAGCCGAGAGTTTAATGCAACTCTGGTTATCACAATAAATCACAGTAGGCTCCAAGTGTGACCCGAACAACCCGACCAGGATCTTCCTCATCCATATAGCCTCGCATGCAGCCAAACTTGCTACCATATACTCGGCCTCTGCTGAACTGAGTGCCACGGATCTCTGCTTCGTGCTGTACCAAGAAACTGTTGTTGAACCGATACTGAAGATCCCTCCAGATGTGCTCTTTCTGTCTGTTGGGCTCCCTGCCCAATCTGCATCCGTGAAGCCACATAGCTTCACCTCATCCTCTTGTCTATACCACAATCCATATCCCGATGTGCCTCTGAGATAATGCAATACATGCTTGCCTGCCTTCCAGAAGAGCTTGGTTGGATTAACCATAGCTTGTGAAAGATGGTTAACAGCATAGCATATATCGGGTCGTGTATTGACCAGATACATAAGCGACCCCACCAACTGTCAATAAACAGTGGCATCCAATACCTCCGCTGAAGTAGCATCCTCCTTCCTCCAACCTCCAGGAAGAGGAGTATCAACTTTCTTGCAGCCATGCATGTTGAACTTCTCCAGTATCTCCCGAGCATACTTACCTTGAGAAACAAATAGTCCATCACCGCGCTGCCAAATTTCCAATCCCAGGAAATAATGAAGGAGCCCAAGTCCTTCATTTCAAACTCCCTAGCAAGATCATCCTTGCATGAAAGTATCAACAACTCATCACCTGTCAAAATCAAATCATCTACATAAAGTACAATGATGAGAAACTTACCCTCCACCACAATCTGGTATAGGTTAGGATCCGCCTCACTCTTGGAGAATCCAAGTCCGGTGAAATAACTGTCTATCCGTGTGTACCAAGCACGTGGTGCTTGTTTCAACCCATACAGCGCTCTCTTGAGCCTGCACACATGCGACTCGCTGCTGAAGATCTCGAAACCTTCGGGCTACTCTATGTACACCTCCTCCTCAATGACTCCGTTGAGGAATGCAATCTTCACATCCATCTGATGAATGTGCCACCCCATCTGCGCTGAAAGAGCAAGAATCATCCGTATGGAAGAATACCTTGCGACAGGTGCAAAGGTCTCCTCATAATCGATCCCCTCTATTTGTGAGAAGCCTCGGGCAACAAAGCTTGCCTTGTACTTCTCCACACTCCCGTCAACTGCCTGCTTCACTTTGTCGATCCATCTCGAACCCACCACTGATTTCCCCTCCGGTCTAGGGACAATCTCCATGCACTGTTTCTGACAATCGAATCATACTCTTCCACCATGGCATCTACCCATGCGGGATCCTCCACAGCTTCCTCGAAAGAGGATGGCTCAGTCACAACACATTTGCTCACAAGAGCCATGTATCCAATGTACCGATCAGGTGACTGTCTCTGTCTACGTTGTCCTGTAGGTGGTCCTACAACCTTCTCTGCATCTTGAGCCAGTCGCTCAGCTTCTGTAGTGCGCTTTCGCCCTCTGATGGTTGGTGCTGCATGAGTGGTCTCTTCCACTCCATGAACTTCATCTTGTGGCTGATCCACATCTTGAAGCTCATCCTTAGGAACTAATAGCTCCTCATCTACATGCAAGTGTGGCTCCCTCTCAAGCGAACACTTCATGGCTTTCTCCTCCTGAAATTTGATATCCCGTCGCACAACAGTCTTGCGACTATCTGGCAAATACACACGATAGTTGTGGGGCGTATCAGTGTACCCCAAAAATATCCCAACCTCTGCGGTCGGCTCCAGCTTCTTCCTGGCATCTTTTGTCACATGCATGTAAACGTTAGAACCAAAAATCCTCAAATGGGAAATATCAAGCCTCTTACCAGAATAAGCCTCCTCGGGTGTACTCATGCCACGTATCCTGTGAGGACAACGGTTCTACACATATACTGCAGTATTACATGCCTCCGCCCACAAGGGAAAGGATAGGCCCTGATCATGCAACATTGCCCGTGCAGCACCCACGATCGTTCTGTTCTTCCGCTCAATAACCCCGTTCTGCTGTGGGTTATGGGGAGCTATGAGCTCTCTTCCAATCCCTTCCTTCGCTGTAGAAGTCCTTGAATTCGCCAGAGATGAATTCACCACCATTGTCACTCCTAAGAGCCTTCACCTCCTTCCCCGATTCCTTCTCGACCAGTGCTTTGAACTCACAGAACTTTGAGTATGTCTCGCTCTTCTTCTGCATGAAGAAGATCCAGCACTTTCGAGAGAAATCATCAACAAAGATCACATAGTACCTGTGCTTTGCTATCGAAGCTACTGAGAAAGGTCCACACACGTCTGTGTGAATTCTCTCAAGGATCATCGTGGCGCGACTATCCTTCTCGTGAAAGGTGGCTTTCACAAATTTTCCCAAAGTACACCCCTTGCACTGATCTGATTGCGCAAGAGTGCCTTTAGGAAGCCCAGTAGTAATCTGTTGCAGTATCTTCAAGGCTCCATGGTGAAGGTGGCCCAATCTCCTGTGCCACAGCTCGCCATCATCCCAGATCACCAATCCTTCTGCCTTGCATGCAAGTGCTGCGCAGCCATCTACATGCAACTGATAAAGGTTCCTAACTCGAACCCCTATCTTTCAGGTTTCTCCAGTTGTCTTACTGCACAGGAAAGCCTTTACCTCGCTGAAAACAACATCATATCTCTTGTCTTCTAACATCGCCACAGAGATAAAATTCTTCTTCAATCCTGGAACATGCATCACTTCCTTCAATACGAAGGGTTTACCAGACTCCCTCTCAAAGGAAATGGTACCGATATCGGTCGCACTGTATCTACCATCATCGCCCATCTCGATGTGCACTCCAAGATATTTCTCCTCCAGATCAGAAAACAAATCTTGATCTCCTGTCATGTGAAAAGACGCACCAATGTCCAAGAACCATACCAATCCCATCACACTTGATACCAAGCATATGATCAATGAAAAATCCAGCTCAAACTACGAGGCTAAGGCCTCTCCCACTGCAGATCTAGCAGCTTGCTTATTTTTCTTCTTCTGTTGACAATTTGTGGCATAATGTCCGTGCTGGTGACAGTGAAAGCACTTCACCTTGGACATGTCTTGCTTCTTGCCTTTCGCACCGGAATGAGAAGCTTTCTTTTCTTCACCTTCTTTTCTTTGGCAGCCAAAGCGCAATTTTCTTCATCAGGTGCCTTTGATGAAGATCCGTCCCTGGTATTCCGCCTGATCTCCTCTTGCACAAGATCTGACCAAAGTCTCTCCCATCCTGGAAATTTCTCCCGACCATTGACAGAGTCCTGATAGGAATTCCAACTCTTCGGAAGACCAAGGAGAGCCAAGCTCACCAAGTCCTCATCATCGACAGTCACCCCCACACTTCCCAGCTCATCCCGGCATTGAGTGAACTTCATGAGATACTTGGGCATACTGTCTCCCTTCTCACACTTAATGTTTTTGAGTTTATCCTTGAGCGCCAACTTCCTCTGGTCGCTCTTGCTTTGGAATAATCTGTAAACGCTTTCCACATCAAGTATGGAGAAGCCTTTCCATGCAGGCTGGATACGATGTGATCCTTCACGCCCTCCAACAAAATCCTTCGACACTTTGCTGTCTTCTTTTGCCAAGCCTCAACGTGAGCAGCATCAGTAGGCTTTGGGACCTCAGCCTCTATGAACTCCTTCAACCCATTGTCATCTAACACCGCCTCCATCCTGTCTTTCCATGCAATATAATTTGAGCTGCCTTCAAGAGCATACTCCAATCGCAATCCATTGAAAGACATTTCAACTTTGACACCAAGAAAACACTGCTGCAACTTCGAATTCCACCAGCTCAAAACTCAATCGCTTCTGATCTAAAATTCGTGAGAACAAAGTATTTCTTGTACAGAGATTGACTGTATGGGCTTTTACCGGATATCTCACCTTCCAAAGGAAGGATGAATCCAGAGGCTACCTAGCTCGATTACAGACTCTACCTGAAGAAATAAAATGTAATCACTTTCTGAATAATAGATCTAATGATCAACTCTGCTCTGATACCATGTAGAAATTTTGAATAATATAACACTTATTCACAGAGATTATCCTGATTATACACTATTTGCAGAATGCATGCATAATACATAACCTCCTCTACGTTGATCATCAATTTGCAGAATCAAAACATTCGCATGGGCACATTGAAACACATAAATAACACATATCAACACAGTATGTAACCGGGGAAAGCATACAGCTAAAAACCCCCAACTATCTATATATTATAATGATAGAGAACATGTAACAATACATAGTACAATACTCCTCACAAGTACTCAGTACTATCTCCACCTGCTACACACAAACTAGCTCAGATCTGAATCAAGTCACAGGTTCAAATCTCCTCCGCTGTCTGCCTGCCTCTACTGCGCAATCCAAAGCAAGAATAGGAATGATCCAAGCTCGTTTTCCTTGGCTTGTACTGCGCAATCCTCATTGGCAATCTCAATCACTGATTGTGCAAATCTCATGCACAGCTATAGTCACAACTGATAGTAGTCTCCACCTCTAACACCTGTCTCCACTGAACTGTCCATGCACTGAGTTAACTGATGTATTCTTTAGTTGCTTTATGAGTTAATAATTAGTGAATTAATTAATAATTAATTCACATCACTCATCACTAGTGTATTCTGCAGTTAGACTAAATACAACTAGTTCAACCAAGTCAAACTGAACACAACTCCATCAACTCCACCAAACTCAATCACTTGAGTTCTAACTAAAGTCCATCATGCAATAGCTCGACTGACCCATAATAAAAGCGTATTTCCTTCTGGCAGTTGCATGTGCCACATCCGTAGCTCGAACTGAAGTGCTCCAAGAGGATAAGATAATGTTCATAGTCCAAATATTATTAAGAGCTAATAATATTCGATTGTTCTATTTTTAGCCTAGCAGTCTAAAAATAGACTCCGCCCATATGTCTAAAAATAGAAGTCCATCTATTTTTACCAACATGACCAATCATCCACAAATAGCATCCTGCAACTCATAGACCATGATCCATATGTCTAAAAATAGACATAGCCTAAAAATAGACTTTGCGCCAAAAATAGCCTGCAGGCCCACTTAGTGAAGGCGACTTCTTTTCACTAAGCTCGATCATCTTGTTGCATTTTCAACAATGATCTGTCAAGAGAAGCTCTTGAAGGAATAATAGAAGAACACAAATTAATAGACATTCCACCAAGCAATGGAAAATACACTTGGAACAACAAAAGAATTGGAAAAAACAACATAAAAGAAAGGTTGGACAGAATTCTTATTCATGAAAGCATAGTAGCTGCTTACACTCTTGTGAAAAGTAAAATTGTTCACAACTCAGCTTCAGATCACAAGCCGGTGGTGCTAACCTTGGGGAAACTGGAAAATCAAGGACCCCTTCCCTTCAGATATAATTCAATTTGGGACAGTAAGGAAGATTTTGACAAACAAATAAAGGATAGCTGGAAACAAAATGTCACAAGATCTCCCCAGTATGTTTGGGAAACTAAGCTAAAGAACCTAAGGATACACCTAAAAAATTGGGCAAGAGAAAATGATCTCCGGGACAAAGCCAGGAAAATCGAATTGCAAAAAAAAATGGATAACCTTTGCAAGGAAAAAGAGAACAAGGAAGAAAGTAAGCAAGATCATATACAAGAAAAGGAAATATATCTGGAAATATATAAGCAAAATAGGCAAGAAGAAGAGGAAAGCAGATTGAAATCAAGATGCCTCTGGCTAAAATCCGGAGACAAAAATACAGCCTTCTTTCATAATACAATGAAAATAAGGAGGTCAAAAAATCAGATTGAACAGATTCAAGTAAATGGTCAAGAAATAAAAGGAGTTGAAGCAGTAAAAAACACAGCCCATAAACACTTTAAAGAACTCCTCTCAACAAGTGACCAGCAGGCAGCTAATGAAGAAATTTTGCAGCATATAACAAAAAAATAAGCAACCAGCAAAACAGGGAATTAGACAAAGAAATTACTGAGGAAGAAGTCTGACAAGCCATGTGGAATCTCCACCCTGACAAGGCACCAGGTCCAGATGGGTTTACAATGGCCTTTTACAAACAACATTGGGAAATTATCAAAAAAGACCTAATGAGGATGCTCAAAAATGCTTTCTAGAAAAAAAAGATTGGAGGAAATACTAAATCCTCCTTCCTAGCCCTCATTCCCAAAGAGCCCAATCCTACAACTTTTAACAGATATAAGCCAATCTCCCTCTGCAACTCGTCTTATAAGATACTTACCAAAATCCTAGCAAACAAAATGAAAAAAATTACTTCCGGAAATAATTTCAAAGAACCAAGGAGGATTTCTTCCCAAGAGGCAAATCACGGACAATGTGATAATTGTATAGGAGGCTATCCACAATAGCATCCAAAGAAAGGAGAGAGGAATGATTGTTAAGTTAGATATGGCTAATGCTTTTGATAGAGTTAACCATAACTTTCTTGCAGCAACTCTCAAAAGGTTTGGCTTTTCAACAAATTTCATAGAGATTATCCAGGCATGTATATCAAATCCTTGGATAGCTCCTTTAATCAATGGTCGACCTAGTAAATTTTTCCAAAGCACACGAGGGTTGAGGCAAGGTTGTCCGCTTTCTCCATTCTTGTACATCATCATGGTTGAATCATTGAGTGCTATGCTAGAAATCAGAGAAAAGAGAAAAAAAAATAACAGGGATCCAAATATCGAGAGGAGTCAAAGATATAAACCACTCTCTCTTTGTAGATGATACCCTTCTCATAGGCGGGGCATCCTACATTATTGCAAAACGATTCAAAAAAGTCTTGGATGAATTTCTCCTAGCCTCAGGAGGAACTTTAAACAACCTTAAATGCAGAATTTATTGTTGGAATACCCCAACAACAACAATGCAGCGTATCTCACAAATTCTAGAAATACCCCTACAAATAAATTGGAGCTACTTCACTTATCTTGGGCTGCCCTTAGCAAAGGAAGTGGTAAAATCAGAAGTCTGGAACAAGCAAGTGGAGAGAACAAGCAAGGGGAGTGATGTGGCTCAACCTGGCAGGAAGAGTGACACTGATTAAAGCATTTCTCTTGGCCTTGCCTATATATCAGTATGCAATCATTATGGCTCTGGCAAGCGCCCACAAGCAAATGGAACTGATAACTAGAAGCTTCCTCTCGCAAGGAGGAAAACAAGATAATAAAAAATTTAGCCTTGTTAAATGGGAGCAAGTGACTTTTCCCTATGAAAAAGGAGGTATAGCAATAAGGCTGTCAGCACTAATGAACATTTCCCTAGGGACAAAAATTATCTGGAGAATGATAAATGGGAATGGCCACTGGTGGGAAAAAGTACTAACAATGAAATACTTGAATGGTCATAAAACCAAGATTCTCACTGATACTATTCCAGACGGGCCATGCACCCAAATCTGGAAATTGGTTAAAAGGATAATTCATCTTATTAGAGATCAAATATCCAAAAATCCAGGGAATGGCAAAACAATTTCAATCTAGGAGGATAGAATAATGGGGAAAAACCCTTTAAATCAGCGACAAAATTTAAGGGGCCTTCAAAGATGGATGGAAGAGCAAAGTTTTAACACACTTTATTCTATTTCGGATTGGGATCAGAATAACTGGGTTAAATGGAAAAGGTTGGCTACTCCACCAAGACTAAAAAGTCAGTGGGAAATTTTAAAATCCCATTTGGTTGGGCCGCACCCATCAACATAGAAGAGCAGGATGACTTTGTTTGGGATCCAAATGGAGGGGATTACACAGTCAAATCGGGGTACAACCTCCTCCAAAAACATCACAATCAAAATGACTGGAGTCTTTGGAAGGCAACTTGGAATTCAGAGAGTCTGCCCAAAATTAAATTCTTCACCTGGACCCTTCTCAAAGGTAAAATTCTTACCTCTGAAAAATTTAAAAAAAAAAGGAATACAAGGGCCCTCAAAATGTGCCATGTGTCAAAAGGAGGAAGAAACCATCCAACACCTATTCATTAACTGTATGGTGGCGAGAAAGTGTTGGAAACAAGCAACAAGTCCTCTGGAAATAAACATAAATCCAACAATCTAGTTGACAATTCTTCATAAAAATTGGGATAAAAGCTACCCATATACAAAGAAAAAAGGCAACAATAAAAAGGATATGGAAATGTCTCCCTTCAATCCTATGTTGGCAAATTTGGCTAGCCCGAAACAAATGCATTTTCAAAGGAAAAAATCCAAATCTAGGCAAGATCTTAGCAAAAACTTGGAGCCAAGTTGCAGAGATAATCAATACAAATGGAATCTCAAAAATGGACTAGAGTAATTTACAACAAGAAGAGAAAGACTAGTACAGTAAAGAAATGTTAGAAAACAAAGCAAAAGTAGCAGTTATAGCAAATAATAAAGAATTCCACACAAACAAGAATTGGAAATTAAGATTGGAGGACAAAGAATTTGCAGAATGGATAAAAGAACAGAAGAGACACATTCTCTTTTTTTATGGAGCTACAAAAAATAACCCAAGCAAAGCAGGGGCAGGAGGAGTTATACTAGACCCAAATGGTCAAAAAATAATAACCTATGAATGGAGCCTGGGAGAAATGACAAACAATAGGGTTGAAGCATACAACCTTCTCCTAGGCACAAGGCTTTTAAACAAAAACACATTCAAGAACCCTATAATAATAGGGGACTCTGCTATCATAATAGCTGCTCTGGATGCCAATAGGGACTTCAAAAGCATAGCCATCAATAAAATCTATCAAAGGATCAGAGAAAGTTTTGAAAGTCTGGGAAATATAACCTTAAAGCACATCCTGAGAAACAAAAATAAGGACGCGGATAGCCATGCCAACAAAGCAATTGACAGAGCAGTTGGCATAGTCAAAGAGAACAATGAAGTTTATGAAGAAAGTATCCCTTGACCCCCTCACCCAGTATGAAGAACGAGAATGTATACCATGATCCACATGTATCTTTCCAGGCTCCCAGGCGACCTAGGAAAATTTGGCAATCAACAGCAACAAGTTTCTTCACAACAGAGACCAATAATTCAGGACCAGAAACCACAAATCAATGAAGAAATTCCGCAAAGTAGGAGTGAGGAGATATATGAAGAATCATCAAACAGGTACTGTGGGATTCTAGAGATCAATGGCCGAGGAATGACTTCAATTGCAGCGGAAGAGGATCTCGGAAATGTCGTCGCAGCCATCGATGGTGGCAGATCAACGGCCATTAGGCACTTTCTTGCATGAGAGTTAGACAAAAAGAAAAGGCAGGATATTAAACCGGAATGGTATTTCAGGCAGAGTTTCAGCGGCAAGTGGTTTCACGAGAGAACCACCCGATTCCACTCATTGATGGAGACGTATCATGAGGGCGGTGTGAGAATACCACCTTTTCGGGTAGGTACTCTCCGTGCGATTTGCCTGCCCAAAATACTTGCCAGCCGTTGGATCTATCGTGTGTGATCCGGACTTAAACAAGAACGCAAAAAATTACAGAGATAACCATAAACACAGAAATGCAGCGGAAATAATACTTCATTTCATTAATGTAAAATACTGAAATATGCTTACAAACAGTAATGGAAATAAACCAGCTAGGGCGATGGTAGCTTATCTCTGAGAAGAGATGTGGTGGCTACATGCCTCTGAATTGTCTTACAATGAGGCTCGAAGGCCTATTTATTGTTGAGAAACAATGGAAAACCCTTAACATTCCAAAACCTAACCCTAGAAGATGAAACGCCAAACTGTGGGCCCTGTTTGGGTAAATTCGTACATCAACTTCCCGGGGTCGTAACTTTGGCATACGATCTCCGCTTGACGCATGCAATAGCTCGTTAGAAAGATCTATCCGAGCACTACCACTTTGGGAAGGGTAACATGGGTACATGTGTCCAAGTCCATGTGTCCAAGTCCATGGACCCATGTTGCCCCCAAATTTCCCAAAAAACGTCGTTTAGGGCTTCAAAATGGCTTCGGATGTTCAGGACCCGAAAAGCTGCTAAAAATAGTAAGTTGTGCTACAATTAAGGAAACTAAAAATGCTGAGAGAAACAATGGTGGGGGTCCAGGTGGACTTGGCAGGTGGCCACCAATATCCACCTGGGTCAGTGTGTGGATCGATGGAGGTAGTGTGACGTGCAAGTTGTTTGACCGATCAGATCTGACGGAGGATTTTTTACGGTGGAGATCAAATCTTATAAAGGTAAGCTTTGAAGATCAGGCCAAGGCTTCGGAAAAGCTGAAATCATTATTTACCGTGTATTGTGTATATTCCGACTTTTTGAGGATAATGGTTTTTGAATTTATCTGCCTTATCAAAAGTTAAGTGTGGATTTGGTCTCCGCGCGAGGCTTTTGGAGTTCAAGTCATTTTTTGGAAAGTTAACCCACATCTCAGAACCACGATACCAACTCTTTAGTTTTAAATTTTATGGATTCTAGGTGGCAAAAGTAGTTGTGGGTACTGCGTTCCCATTTACGCACTACTTTTGAACCTGCCCTCCTCTGATTGTACAAGGAACTAGCTTCCTTTCCCTCTTTTTTGCAATATATAAAAAGTAACCGACTGTGTTAAAAAAAAAGATAACAATCAAATAATGATACAAATGCAATTACTTGAACAAGTACTTGACTGGACCCCTACTAGCCATGACAGGCATTTCGTCAAACATATCACAAATATATAATATTCATGTTTAAGCGACATATTTGAGCATAGGGGTCTCATACTTATATTAGAATCGCTAAGAAGCATTGTTCCCTTATATCATTAGCTTCATTATAATCTATTAGGTCATAGATACATTGTCCATTCATTTAAAAATTAAAACATTAGGAGATCCATACATCATCATTGTCATAATACATGCTTATAACCAGTATAATAACAATAGAAATATAAAGGATACGTCATCCATAGAATCCACATATAAACCAATACATTTACACATAAGATACCAAGTAAAGAACCTTGTATTAATGAATGCAAAAGCCAACCCGATATGGGACTACCACGTTCCACCCGACCATAGATTGGCTTAGCCATATCCAGGGGGGCTTAACTCAATGAACCTCTGACATATCACGTGCGATCATGGAATATTAAACAATACCCTTAATTTGAGTACATAGTGGAAAATACCTCTAAAAATCATATTATTTAACCCCCTACCAATATAAACCCAATACACCTCCCCAATTTAAAAAACCCCTAATTTCACTAGATATTGTAGGTATTCATTTTTTCATTAACATTTTTATACCCCTTTATATTTTTTCATTAACTTTGAGCTCCATTTTTTATACCTGTCTATATAAAAACCCTTTACCCCCTATATATCCCCCAATATATTATTTCATTTTCCCCTCATTATATATCCCCCAATATGAATGCATGTGTTATGGTATTTCTCCCTCAGTGAAGCCCCTGTGGCCATATCTCTCTTCATCCAATCACCCTCTTGCCATATTCCAAGCATGAATGTGGGACTTAAAACCAAACTCAACCAGGGGTTCCTGATGCTACAGCACCTCACCCTCATCAATAGAACTAGGATTTACTGCAATCCACACCGTATCAATAGGCCATCACAATAAACATGTAATAAAATGCATTACCATGATCTCCACCAGACTACTAGGCCAAAACAAGCATGGATGCCATCGAATTTCTCCACCTACACCATGAAGAATTTTCCCATCTCCTAGTCTCTCGGGATTTATTGCAATCCACAATGGTTCACTAGGCCCTAAGTCGAGACTCCACCCTCTAGGCTTTATGGTGTATCCTGTGATTCACTGGTCAGGATTCCTAGTTTAATCAAGGGAAACCACCTCTAGGCTTTACCATATATCATGTCTTTAACCAGTCAAGGATTCCTAGGCCCACCAGGGCACACAATACTTGGCTTTACCCCAAACCATAGTCTAGTTTAGGGGTCACTATGCCAATAGATTTACCACAATCCAATGCCTGGTTTAGGGATCACTAGGCCATGTGTTCTTTATTTCGGAGATCCACCTCACTTAGCCTCAAATCCATCTGGCAATCCAACTCAACCAAAACATGATAACCCCATCACACCATGGCTATCCGGAAATGGCAAGGTTGGGTTGAAAACATTGTCACTCCTCGAAAATCCCATGCCATAACAGCAAAGAACCACATGCAACACCATGCATGCTAAACCTAGCAAGAAAAACACACATGCAAATTGATACCTACAAAGAATCCTAATGTAGTTGTTTGATCCTGCTCTTCCTTGCTTGCTCCTTCCTTCCTCTTGCCTCCTTTTTCTTTCTTTATCTAATGCTGAGAAAATTCTTGCCAATTGATCCTAATAAGCCTTTTTATAATTGAGGCCTCTATTTTCTTCATTTTCCATTATTTTCCTTCAATCTCCTCCTCACATGAAATGTGTGACCTTTCACCTTCCTTTTCTCCTAATTTCCTTTATTTTCATAAAAAAATTCCAATAAATGTCTTGTGCCTTTCTAAAGCCTTTGCCAATTTCCTTAGCCATAATAACCAAAATGAACACCCACTAGGATGTTTCTCCCACCATTCAACTTGGAATAAGTGTCCCATGATCGTGATCTTATATTTGTATATTTACATGGATTTTCAACCAGGGTTTTTACAGAACCCTCCCCCTTGGTGGAACATCATCCTCAGTGTTCAATGACACCTATAACCAGTAGGATCATTGAAAATAAAACATATTGGCCATGGACCTTTATAACATAGCTCGTTGCAGTATTCACAATGACCATCTGCTAAAACATGACAAACATATTGTTTACTAGAGATTTATAACACAAATCATTATGGTATTTACAATAATAACCACATATACACACATACACATTTGCTTCACCCAACAAATAATGATATTGCCTATGGAGCTTTATAAATCCAACTCGATACAGTATTTACAATAATACACACATATTCACATTTTCTCAACCAACAAATAAAAGGGTACGATGCATGCATCCGCAACAAGGGAATCTAGAGGCTCACACCTCCACCCTCAAAGTAATACCAGGATTCACCTCCTTCCTAGGAAGTCCAGAATCCACTGCCAAAGTCAAAGCTACATCCAATATCTAGCGCTATAACCCTATGCCACTTATCCTCTCAGTGAACAATTGTCAGCTCATTATTCTGGGGCACACTCCCAATGTGCATTTGATTCCATTTGCCAATGCTAATGGCCAAAACAAATCCATATTAAACCTTCCCTTCTCTGTTGCACAGTCCCTCAGGCAATCTGGTCACCCCTTCGTGCAGTCACTCACCTTCCAGGTTCCCTGGCATCCCCTACCCCGGGTGATCCATCCCTTGGAAAGGCTTCCTCACATCGGAAGTTCAAATAACCAAGGAATATACCTACCTCAAAACCATCATACCAGTCATTGAATTTTCATGGCAATCAATGGACATTATTCGGTACCAGTGTCCCACAATAGCCTTGCTCCTGAAGTGCTTTATCGACATACTGCTACATGTTCCAATTCCTTTCACTGACGCTACTAATTCTTGCAATCAATTTCAACCACCCAACCAGGCATTTCATGCTTTCTTGTACCAAGCACATAATTTCCATTAGATTCAAAATAAACTGAAATAACTTCATATCATACCTCATTGGTGGCCCGACAATAAGGTATACTTGCAATTATGTTCACTTCTTGTCACAAAAAATAAAACTAGTTGTTTGATCAAATCATTATGTATAAACATATCACATCAGGTTAGCTCAAAACACAACCATCATTGATCAAAATCATAAATCATATGTAATCATCATAAACCATAATCATAGATCACATGTAATCATCATAGACCAAAATCATAAATCACATGCATAATAAAACTAAAATAAAATACAAATATTTATCCTTTAATCAATCCTTAGCTTCTACCTTTGTCCTTATTCCGTATGCACACAGGATGGGTTGCCACACTCGACAAACACCCAATGCCTTCTCCTCGACCATGTGTGCATACACATAGTGTGCATCACACACATATAACCACACACAACATACAACACCATGCAATACATGCACCTACACCTGACATACCTCCCATACCCGGTGTACAACACAACACAATACGTACTCATACATCCCGTGTGTACCACAACACAATACATACACCTACACCCGGTGTACAACACAACACAAATACATACACAGACGAAAACACAATGAATACATATGTCATGATACCACGACTACACAATTCACATACATACTACCACATGTACACAACACAACATGTACGACATGCACATAATACTACATGTATACCAGTACCATATGTACAACATGTACATAGTACCGCCTATACACATCGCCACCTACACAACATATACACATCATCACATGTACATGACACCACTTGCACAATGCCACATGTACATCATACCACTTGTACAACGTGTACACAATGCCAAATGTACACAACACCACATGCAAGACATGTACACAACACCACATGTACAACATGCACACAACACCATATGCGCATAACACTGCATATACAACATGTACATAGCACCCTATATACACAACACTTCATATCCAACATGCGCACAACAGCACATATCCATCATGTGCATAGTACAATATGTACACATCACCGTATATCCAACATATACATAGAAACATCTATACCCGGCACTTCATATGCAACATTCACATAACATTATTTGTAACACCATTTACCACTTTGGACATAACATTGCATACACAACATGTACACACATTATATATACACAACACTGCATGTGCACCACATAACAATCGCAACATATACAACATATGCACAACAATAGTACCACACATCCAAAACTACCAAGCAACCTTGCTTCCAATGTCTTATCCATGCTTGTCCCAACATGTCGCAAACCACACTGGTTCCATTTGGCTGATGTATCCCTCAGAGTTACCTATCATAACATAAACATAGGCATAATACAAGCATACAATATCAATTCATATCCACATGATACTGACGTTGTATATTTCTCATGACTACTCTCCCCACTTGAATCCCCATAACACCAGGAATTTTTTCATGCCATTCACCTGCATAAGCAATCATTCCTCCATAAGAATGATCCCTAACAACCCTATCAGACAGTGACATAGATACATATATTAGCATAAAAAAATCATGATCCTGTCAGACAACAACATATGTATGTATATAAACATCAGCATAATCATGATCATAACATAATTACCAGATAGCATAAGGTCAAAGTTAAGAGAACTCCCTTTATCTATGCACACCAAGCACAACATTGAGAACAATCGTTCCCAACATAGCCAAGGCATCTGGCGCCTCATATCCATTTACTTCACCTTTCTTGTTACCTTTCTCATGACTATACTGCCATTGTCCATTTACACCAATGGACAGAACCAATCCAACCAATTGTCATATTATTACCTTCAACTTCCCTTACTCATGCATCGAGCTTCATTCGACTTTCTAGGTTTCATTCATCTCTCCCTGAGCTCCATTAACTTTCCTCTTTCCCAACCAATTCCCAATACTCTCAAACATAAAAGGCAAGAATCAAAAGCAACCAAGAATAAAACCATGAAAACCAATAGCAATACGACACCACAAACAAAGCAATATGGCCATACACCAAACGTAAACAAAGCCACAATCAAGCACAACAAATCACAAAAGACAAAAAGCATGAAATTAACAATAGACACCATGACTTATTCCCATGTTTCCCAAGGAAAGCTCAACCTGAGCCTTCTTCAAGATTTCATGGAAACATATTTTGCCATGCAACTCCCTACATCACCCTACCATAAACGCATAATTGTCAGTGTATAAATAAATATAACAGTACACCAATTACTTTATCTTGTTATGCCAAGCACGTTGCCTTGTACCTAAACACATATGTGCCATGTCTCAAGGGACTCCAATTCCATTGACATATCTAGCTCTAACTAGACACCCGTTGTTATACCTGTCAAATACATGTCCATGAATATAACACATATCCACATAATTTCAGACAAGATTATGGTTAAGAATACTTCGCGTATGCAAAGCACTCATACGTTTGGAATTGTGGTTTCCAAACATATCCAAAGGAATCCTCACCCAATTCCCTTCTTTACCTTTTGTTGTGGCCACAACTACCGCCCTATTAAAACCTGCCCTGGTAGCAATTTTGATTGGGACCCCCAGAAGTTTGATCTTTCACCTCTCCATATGATCTATTTTATCCCAGGAATTTTAACTCTTTTCCAAGTCAAATCTTCAATTCCTAATGGTTAAGCCCCCCTTAATAAATCTTTGTCTCATGATTCATCTATAACCATTTCTAGACCTTCATTCATTTCCCTCATCGGGACTTTTCAATCCCAATAAACCTTCCTGGTTCTCTATGCCCATGCATATAACCAACCCCCACTCTCTGTTATGGTTGTATTTGGATTCAACCCACGAAACCTTCTATCGCATCTTTATTCCCATTATAACTCTTTATAGTAGGAATGCTTCACAAAACATGCACAACTTACCCTTTTTTCACTTATCGCAATCAACATTGACACACAACGAGTACCATGAGGCACCAGACCCGACGGCATTATTAACCATAATATATATATTTCGAGTCCGCAGCCCCATCGTATATCGCAATCGACGAGGTCCCAGGGCTTGTATATAACGCGCATTGCGATCTACCGAACCCGACGGCATTATTAACCACAATATATATATATATATATATATATATATATATATATATATATATATATATATATATATATATATATTTCGGGTCCGGAGCCCCATCGCATATCGCAATTGGCAGGGTCTGGGACTTATATATAAGGCACACCACTATGTACCAGAACCGACGATAACTTTAGACCCGAGTGCATAATATTTCAAGTCCGGCTTTATGGTCGACCGCGGGTTTTCCCGTATATTCCCATGTATTGCGATAATACGTTGTGGTCGGGGTTTTTAAAGGGAAATCTTATGTGGTGGACCCAAAGGGATTATGAACCGCGGCATATATATATTTCAGGTCTGGCCAATCGCAAGTCGCAATCAACAGATCCCAAAGCTTAAACACACAGCGCGATGCGATGCAATAGTGTTTCGCGGATCCGATAGGGTATGAGTTCCCATCTATAATATTTCAAGTCCGGATTTCAGATTCGGTTCTGTGTTATGCGATGATTTTCAATTTATATCTGATTCACTCTTGCCGGACTTAATCAATGCATGAATTAAAAACCAGGGGCCGATTCTTTCACACTTGTTCCTTTGATGTTATAAACGTTTTAATGAAGGCAAGATTTGTGTTTTTAAGCATTTCTATCAAATTTTCATAAGCATCGTTGATGTTGGTTATCTCTGCAGGCGAGGACCGACAAAAGGCAAGTGAGGTCGAAGAACGGATGCATAAGCATCAAGTATGGCTCCGGGTTGTGTTCTATCTTAAGATCCGGCTTTAGGCGGTGGCAGTCATGTTTCCACGTGTTACCTATGTGTTCCGAAGGTTATGCGGTCTTGGGCATTATCATGAAGAAATGACACGCATACCACTTCCTTTCAATCGGCATCTATTCATTTCCCAGGAAATGAAACGCTCCAGCAGATGTGGCCTTTACGGGTCAACCATTTCACCAATCGATTGGAGGCCTGTATATTTTAATTTGTATATTAAGAAGAGGAGGGAGATGAAAAGTCAGGGGAAGACCGAGGGTCAGTTGCTTCTGCATAAGTATTACCTCTGGAGATGAGGGGAGGGCTTTTTTGGGCAGAACAACTTTTGATTTATTGTGAATAAATAAGACTCTTTGGGTCAAGAAGGAGCCTTTTGTTTCAAATTCATTTTTCTCTGCTTTGATGCTTTTAGAATTATAGTTTTGTTGCTGGAATAAAGATAAATGTGTTTTGCTTTGTGCATATTGATAACATGCAGTTAATGGGTATTCCTGGTTATTCGAATATAATTCAATAGCATGTTTAACTCATGAAAGGTTGTTGATTCTAAACTTTGTTAAACATCAATTACAAGTGTTATTTGTATTGAAAGGAATGTGTATTCCTGTATAAGTAATTGGATTGCAATTATGATTTAATACAGCCTTGTTCTTATGTGAAATAGTTATTGATTCATTTGGACTTGGAATCTATATATGATGTTTAACCTCTTTTGTTATGCTCCTGCATGATAGATTAGGTTAATTAGGACTAGCTTAAGTAGTGAGAAGTAGTGTAGATAGGACTTGATACATATAGGTTAGATATTCCTTTTGTTGATTTAATCGAAGTCTTCCTCCAGGAAGCAATCTCTCAACACCTTTAACAGTTTATGGGATCCTTTAAAACTCGTTGGAGCTAGCCACCCCAAATGAAAGTAGATCTAATTGGGGTCTGTGATCGGGTTAGTTCCCCTTGTTGGTATAGCGAAAATTCGCGATGTCAACAAATTGGCGCTAGAAGGAGGGCCTGAACCGCCGTCCACAGCTTTTTATGATTTCATCTATAAATATCGCAAATGGATTCGAAAAGATTAATGCATGGATCGTAAAGGTCGAAAAGATCCCTCCTCCCATTTGGAAAAGCCTCATTTCAAAGAGAAAAAGGAAGGAAATCTAAGTCCCGTGTTTGGGTCACCCAAGGAAGAGAGACTATGGGAGTACCCTATCACTTAAGAACAACCAATCAGAGTACTTACTCGTGCTTATGCTCGTTCCCTATCACAACTCCCTATATTTCAGTCTTTACCTCTGACAGCTAAAAGAAATCCAAGGATCTATCACATAAACGAAGATATATCTGCAGCCCCTTCTCTTGAAGATATTGTGCTAGAGTCTTTGCAAAGTATTGACTCTCCTTGGGAAGAAATTCCTGAGGATCCCCCTTCTGCAGGCAATCCCTGGCTTGATTTGGAAAATCCTAAAAAAGAGCACCCGAGGGAAACCTTCAACCAGAACCTCCATATCCATAATATGGCTAACATTCCCCCTCCAGGTGGGAATCCACCTCTACCGCCTCCTCTGGGTGGGAATCAACCCCCACCTCCTCCAGGAGCACTCCCTCCCTGGCTTGCACAGGATATCGTAGCGGTACCTGGGCAGCAGCATCCCTTACCCAAGAACCCAGAAAGAGTATTGCCTTAATTCGACCCTGAGCGGGGAGACACTGTTGATAACCATATTCACTCTTTCTTCCTAGACGTGCGCATGTTAGGGGTAGCCGATGAGGATGTGGTATGTCACTTATTCCCTTTTACTCTAATTGGTGCAACCTCCACATGGTACTTTAGCTTGAGAATAGGGTCGATCACCTCATGGGGTGCCTTTCTGATGGGGTGAGATTTTGGGGGTTAATTCAAAATCCCAATTCCCAAATAAATCGACCCTGAGGCCTGTGGGTTATGGCCCACAAAGCCTATCAGAAGCGCCTAAGGCTTTACGCCTTTAACCATGGACCATACTTTAGAATCGAAGCCACCCTTTTATCGGCGCTCTTATGTCTATCGGAAGCCACCACCCGTCCACCGTGTTAACTATCGGGCTAATCTATAAAGCCCGCGGACATACACATATGTTAATACACGGGAAAACACACAAGTCCCGCTCCAGTTCAAATATGCGGATCTCAAATTTTATGTCCCCGCCTCTATACTTATCGGCGGGTCCGTCCGTTCGGCGATCGTTATAACCACTTGACTTCAACCCCCGACGTCCTTGCGGACCCGACACTTCTTACATCCCTTCCTATAATAACTTCGGGTCCGGGACAATGCGATAGTTTTGCGGACCCGACGCCCGTTATATTCTGCTTCTTAATGGTTTCGAGTCCGTCATTTCGGCAGGTTCATTAATCGCTGCTCTGAAGCGATACAAGGCCTCTGCGGACCCGATGGCCCTTTATGGTCTGCTTTATAAGGATTTCGTCTCTGGTCAGTCGGAGCTCTCACATAACTGTTCTAAAGGCCACTTCTCCGATCGCCGATGAGATCAGAACCGTCAATCCTGACTTGCGATCCGATGGTTCATGATCCATCGCACATTGCTCCTTGGTTAGTTCTGATAACTCCAAGGGACTTTCGCCGATGCGATAAGGATTCTCCGATCCTCTGCGACTTCATCTGGACCGTTGATCTGGAAGATCAAACGGCTCCTGTGTATTCTCGTCGTTCTGATGGAAAGTCTGGGCTTTAACACAGTTCTGCCATATACCACTTAACGCATAATAGGCACATATATAATAGTAGTTCATTAGATCGCCATCACGCCTGATGGTCGATCAACCTGCATACAATTTTGGGATTTAAACCATTCATGCATATATATACGAGACAGAGTTAAGAACCCACATATACACAGACACACTGTAAACACAACACACATATATTATAATATGGAAACACAACACGGTTACAATTCTAAGGCATTTCAGCCTTAGAGTAGAGACCCCTCTCGACTACATTGTGAACTCACTATTCTCACACTCTTATCTATATCACTCTGTCTCTCCTCCTCTTGAACACGCAGGTTCGTAAACATGTATAAGCAATATTGGATCGGATCACTGGAGGGATCCGATCAAAACCACTCCTTGATTTTCTCCACAAAAACCCTCAAAGCTCTCGGTACATGAATGCATGCACATACACATGGCAGATTACATTATAAGTCTTCGAGACTTATCCATCTTTTCCCACTTTAATTCTGTTTTTCTGCTTTAAAACATATTTTCGTTGTTTTTCTCCCTTCTTTCAGCGCCGCTGGTCCATGCGCTCCTCTTCGCTCCGCTTGGATTCCTCCCTTTTTCTAAGGGTGCTGGATGCTCCTGCATCAGACTCCCGAGGCACAAAAATTTATGACCTCCTGGTCATATGCTTCTTCCTGTCCTTAGCAATTCTACCCACTGGTTCAATCCTTCCGTGGAATTGCCTTCATGGTCTTCTATGAGCTGCAACCAAACCTCTGCAGTAACAGTCTTCATCTGCTACACGATACCTCACCAAGCTTCCTCCTGAGCTTAGTCTTTTGGCATCCTTCAGGTTCTCTTCTCTGGAACCATATGAGCACACCTTGCTCTAGGTTTGTTCTCACCTTCGGCTGTCGATCTTTGTGCGACAGTAAGACAACGAACTCTTCAGCTTAACCAACTGTGCCTCTTTCCCCTTCTGCTTGCATTCTTCTTCCTTCTCTCTGGAATCCTTCTCTCCGCAGGAAACTTTCCCTGCTCTGATACCAAACTGATGGGGTGAGATTTTGGGGGTTAATTCAAAATCCCAATTCCCAAATAAATCGATCCTGAGGCCTGTGGGTTATGGCCCACAAAGCCTATCGGAAGCGCCTAAGGCTTTACGCCTTTAACCATGGACCATACTTTAGAATCGGAGCCACCCTTTTATCGGCGCTCTTATGTCTATCGGAAGCCACCACCCGTCCACCGTGTTAACTATCGGGCTAAGCTTTAAAGCCCGCGGACATACACATATGTTAATACACAGGAAAACACATAAGTCTCGCTCCAGTTCAAATATGCGGATCTCAAATTTTATGTCCCCGCCTCTATACTTATCGGCGGGTCCGTCCATTCGGCGATCGCTATAACCTCTTGACTTCAACCCCCGACGTCCTTGCGGACCTGACACTTCTTACATCCCTTCCTATAATAACTTCGGGTCCGGGACAATGCGATAGTTCTGCAAACACGACGCCCGTTATACTCTGCTTCTTAATGGTTTCGGGTCCGTCATTTCGACAGGTTCATTAATCGCTGCTCCGAAGCGATACAAGGCCTCTGCGGACCCGATGGCCCTTTATGGTCTTCTTTATAAGGATTTCGTCTGCGGTCAGTCGGAGCTCTCACATAATTGTTCTAAAGGCCACTTCTCCGATCGCCGATGAGATCAGAACCGTCGATCCGGACTTGCGATCCGACTGTTCATGATCCATCGCACATTGCTCCTTGGTTAGTTCTGATAACTCCAAGGGACTTTCGCCGATGCGATAAGGATTCTCCGATCCTCTGCGACTTCATCTGGACCGTTGATCTGGAAGATAAAATGGCTCCTGTGTATTCTCGTCGTTCTGATGGAAAGTCTGGGCTTTAACACAATTCTGCCATATACCACTTAACGCATAATAGGCACATATATAATAGTAGTTCATCAGATCGCCATCACGCCTGATGGTCGATCAACCTGCATACATATTTTGGGATTTAAACCATTCATGCATATATATACGAGACAGAGTTAAGAACCCACATATACACAGACACACTGTAAACACAACACACATATATTATAATATGGAAACACAACACGGTTACAATTCTAAGGCATTTCAGCCTTAGAGTAGAGACCCCTCTCGACTACATTGTGAACTCACTATTCTCACACCCTTATCTATATCACTCTGTCTCTCCTCCTCTTGAACACGCAGGTTCGTAAACATGTATAAGCAATATTGGATCGGATCACTGGAGGGATCCGATCAAAACCACTCCTTGATTTTCTCCACAAAAACCCTCAAAGCTCTCGGTACATGAATGCATGCACATACACATGGCAGATTACATTATAAGTCTTCGAGACTTATCCATCTTTTCCCACTTTAATTCTGTTTTTCTGCTTTAAAACATATTTTCGTTGTTTTTCTCCCTTCTTTCAGCGCCGCTGGTCCATGCGCTCCTCTTCGCTCCGCTTGGATTCCTCCCTTTTTCTAAGGGTGATGGATGCTCCTGCATCACTTTCAGCAAACCTTCTTAGACAAGTTTGGTGATGACAAAACACCTGTGGCCTTAGTTTTAGAACTATCCTGTTTAAAAATGGAAGCCAAAGAAAAGGTCAAGGATTTTAACATCCAGTTCAACACTTTGTTCAATAGAATCTCGGCTAACGCTAGACCTACTGATGAGGTGCTCATGGAATTCTACATCACTGCTCTCCCTGTCCCTACTGCGATGTGGGTCAAGAGAAGTAATGCACAAACCTTACAAGGTGCTATCGATGAAGCAATAAAAGTCGAGAATGAAATGATCAGTCTCACAACATGTCATCATACGACCGAAGGGAAGAAAGCCTCTCAGTCATCCAAGAAGAATAATGGGAGTGATAACAAAGTGGCTGAGGGCAAAGAAAGGGATACCACAGATGTGGAAGGTTTGCATTGGATCATTAAGAAATTGACAAACACAGTCATCGATATGAAAAGGAATTCTGGAGAGAGTGGAGGAGAGTATAACAATAGAAAACCCTTCAAACCTTTCTATCGTAAGAAGACAGAAGGTGGTCATGGTCAACTTGCGTTGTCTACTCCACCCAATGAAGGGAATCTAAATATGGAAGACTTGGCTCTTGTTGGATCGCTCCTTAACAAAGAAGAACCTATAGTGGAGTTGGAGCCAGAACAAGAAAGTGAGGAAGAATACCAAGTAAAAGAGCCCTTGGACAAAGAATCTCAAATCAATGTACTGTGGGATTTCTATACAAATGAGAATGATGACGAAGAAGAATATAGCACAGAAGAAATCCACACACGAAGTAAAGGGCCACTTGCGGGCGTGATGAAGCCTGTAGACTAGACAAAGAAAGATGTTCACCCTGTGAAGGCATTCGCTCCCAAAGTTCCTGTTGAGAAGGGTAGACCTAGTGGTGAGTCCAAGAATATTCTAGCTGCAAACTATCCAGAGAAAGAGAACACATCTCCGCCTGTGACGAAAGCGACTCAAAATGGTAAGCTCCCACCTAAGAATGGAAAAATCGGTATGTTTACTCTGCCCTACCCTGTTTATAACATTGATTACAACATTGTGGATGATCTTAAGAAATCTAGGACTAATATCACATACTTCGATTTGTTGAAGTTAATGCAGCAAAGAGATTTGTTGTTGAAAGCTATGAATGAATGGAATTGCAAAACCCCCACCATCCCGAGCAGCCAAACCAAGAAGTCGGTGTCTAGACCTATCAGTACTTCCAGTACAGCCCAAACACCATCAGCTATGGAAGCCACTCTGTCAAAAATGAATCAAACCCCCAAGATGTCAGTGCAGCCATGATAGGAAGGAAATCAAAATCCATGACTCCACCTTCCTTATCACATTTGAAATCTTTAACATGAACGTATACAATTTTTTGGTAGATTCTGGTGCCTCGTCCACTGTTATGCCTTACGTTGTTGCTAAAAGAATTCATGCAGTACCCGAGAAAACTGGTACTCAAATTATGCAACTGGACAAAACGAATGTGAAAGTAATTGGAGAATTGAAAGATGTGATGATTCAGATGGCTGCCAAACCACAGTACACACAAGTCATTGACATAGTGGTAGTCAACATACCCGAGGCTTATGCAATGCTTCTTAGTAGGGACTGGTCAGCAAAACTAAATGGATATTTCTCAACTGATTGGTCCCATCTCTTACTGCCTCAAAAGGGAAAAGGTGATATGTTGAGAGTTGATCGAGAAAGATACATGAAGTATGTGGTGACGGAACTAAACGACCCCAGTGAACCTGTAATGTTTACCAACTCTATCCTTGGGAATTATAGTTTCAATGTTTGTGCCACGGAAACCTGTTTTCGAGAATTCCATGGAGAAACAATTAAAGAAACTACAATAAACACACAGTTGGAAGCTCTCCCTTGTAGTCCAACTGATGAACCACCCTGTAATATAGTAGATGATAGAACTAGTTTCGTAGGAAGCAATTCAATTGATGTAACATTAGACTCTATATTTTGGACACTCTATTTTGATGTCTCTAACTGCCTTGAAGGAGCAGGTGATGGGAGCATTCTCATTGACCCGCAAGGGAACCAACATTTGATGGCCAGTCGGTTGGAGTTCACATGCACCAACAACACGACAGAATACGAAGGCTTGCTGCAGGGCCTGAAAAAAGCCATTGATATGAAGGTAAAAAATCTTAAGGTTTTTGGTGACTCACAGATAATTATGGACCAGGTAAGGAAGAGGATACACTGCAATTCGCCACACCTGGTAAGATACCAACATGAGGTATGGAACTTAATTGATAGTTTTGATTCTTTTAATATCACATACATACCTCGAGGGCAAAACCAAGATCCCGATCTGATGGCTGGTATGGCTGCAAAACTTTTGCCGGATTTTAGAGTAAAGAAGAATAAATGTTATGTTGAATTGGTTTTCAAACCATTTGTGCCTGATAACATCTCAAATTGGTAGGTGTTCAAAGATGACGAGCAAATCCTTGAGTTCTTGCACTGCGAGAAGACATTCAAGAATGCATTCATTGATGAAAAAGAGCATGACAGACTTATGAACAAAAGGGAAGATGAGGAAAAGGATCAGTCCAATATAGTTCCCAAGTCAGTTTTCAAGATGGAGCAGTTGTATGACCTGCATGATAAATTCAAGAAGTCGACTAACTGCAAAACACATAGCTCATCCATGAAGTATGAATCGATCAACCTTGGAACCAAAGAATACCCATAAAATTTCAATGTGGGTTGGGGTGCTCTCCACAAGAGAAGGTTGCATTTGTTAAGTTGTTTAAAGAGTACAAGGACGTCTTTGCATGGACAGATGGCAACTTAAAAACCTTTGATACCAGCGTTATGTAGCATGTAATTCCTTTGGAAAAGGAGGCTAAGCCCTACCAACAAAAGCTTCGCAAGATGCATCCAAGCCTAGAACCACTGGTGAAGAAAGAATTAAACAAAATGTTGGATGCTAAAATCATTTTTTCGGTCAGACACACCTGTTGGGTAGCTAATCTCGTGCCAGTAAGAAAGAAAAATGGAGACATCAGGTTATGTATCAATTTCAGAAACTTGAAGAAAGCATCGCAAAAGGATAACTATCATATCCCTTCTATGGAACACATTCTTCAATGCGTTTCTGGGTTTGAAATGTTGTCCCTATTAGATGGGTTTTCAGGATATAACCAAGTGTTGGTGTCTAATGGGGATCAGCTTAAGACAACCTTCAACACTAAATGGCGCACTTACGCATATCGTAAAATGCCTTTTGGACTTATTAATGTGGGCGCCACATTCTAGAGAGCTATGGACATAGCTTTCCAAGGGTTGATTGACAGATTAGTAGTGGTTTACATGGATGACATCACTATGTATTCATATCACAAGAGGGATCATATTTATCACCTGAAACATATTTTCGAAAGATGTCGAAGATACGGAATATCGTTGAATCCCAAGAAGAGCGTCGTCGCAGTTACAGAAGGGAAACTATTGGGTCATATCCTTTCTAAAGAAGGTATTGCTATTGATCCCGAAAGAATAGAGACTATCATGAGAATACAAAACCATGCAAATAAAAGGGCAATGCAATATTTCTTCGGGAAGATTAATTTCGTTAGGAAATTTGTTTCAAGTTTCACAGAAATAGTGTGTCATATGCAGCTAATGATGAAAAAAGACATTGTGTATAAGTGGAGCGATGAAGCTAAGAAATCGTTTCAACGAATCAAGGATGCCATCGTAGAAGCTCTTGCGTTAGTCAGCCCCAATTTCGGCAAGGAATTCTTCTTGTACACTTTTGCTTCTGATGTTTCATATGCTACAATCCTCACTCAAAAAAATGATGATGGCAACGAAGTCCCTATTTCTTATATGGGCTCTAATCTTCAAGGAGCATAACTGAACTACCCAAACATGGAGAAACAAGGCTTTGTAGTTTTTAAAGCCGTAAAACACTTCCACCCTTATTTATTAAAGGCCAGGACTAAAGTAATCGTTCCCCATCCTGTTGTAAGAGCCCTATTCATGCAGAAAGAAATGTGTGAACGAAGAGGAAATTGGATAACCGCACTTCAAGAATTCGACCTCGAGATTAAGACGGCAAAGATAGTTCAATGGCAAGGATTGTGTAGGCTAGTTGCAGAAGCCTTGGCGGATAAAGAAGGGGTGTTCGAAGAACTAGAAGCATAGAGCATGCAAAATGCACAAGTAGAATTCAAGGAGGAGCCCCTATGGATTAATGAGACGTTGATGTATGAGCGTGAAACGTTGGAAGCCCTTTTGGATCCTGAGTCATGGTATTACGACATACGCTTTTATCTCACACGGGGGCTATGTCATAAACACATGGATGCATCACAAAGGAGAGTGCTCAGATTGAAATCTTATCAGTATCACTTGGTCATTGACACATTATACAAAAAAAAATATGATGGAATCTGGCTGAGGTTTTTGGAAAAGGATGATGCTGATCATGTCCTGAAAGAAACGCACGACGGCCCATCAGGTGGTCACTATGGTGGAGAGACCACTGCTCACAAAATATTAAGAGCCAGATATTATTGGCCCACGGTGTTTAGAGACTTCCATGCCTACGTTCGCAAATGCAAGGTGTGTCAAACCACCGCAGGACGAGAAAGAAAGCCAGTCGTTCCCCTCAGGCCCATTATGGTTTATCGCCTGTTCCAGCAATGGGGCCTAGATTTCATAGGCGAGATCACTCCAAACTCTTCGTAGCAACATAAGTATATACTCACAACGACCAACTACTTCACCAAATGGACCGAAGCTATCCCACTTCAGAAGATAAACAAAGACGAGGTAATATCATTTGTTGAGAAATTTATTATCAACAGGTTTGGCATCCCTAACGCTCTCATATTTTACAACGCTTCTTACTTTTCATCACTAAAATTGACTGAATTTGCTATTGATAAATAAATTCACATAAGGTATGCATCGAATTATTACCCCCAGGGAAATGGAGTTGCAGATTCCTCAAATAAAAACCTCATCCGCATAAGCCGTAAATCTGTCACCGACAACCAGAGGAACTGGCACAATGCTCTAACAAATGCCCTTTGGGCCGATACGGTCACCCCAAAGTGGCCTTATGAAACTCCCCATACTTCATTGTCTATGGACAGGAAGCCATCTTACCTCCCAACGTTACCCTTCCCTCTTTACAGCTCTCCCAAGCCTTGAGAGGAACCCCTTCAGCCTTACTTCAAGTGGATCAACTAACTGGTGAGGTTCGAGGAATTGAGAGATAAATCCATAAATAAATTCAAAAATCACCAAATGATTGTGAAGAGATGGTTTGATCGCCATCTGGCAGGAGATAAAGATTACCAAGTAGGAGAGCTAGTCCTGAAATGGGACAAGTTGAATTAGCCAAAAGGTAAATACACGAAATTCCAACACTTATGGTTGGGCCCATTCCAAGTTGTGGAAAAAATTGGTCAGGGAACTTACAGATTGAAAACTTTACAGGGAGAAACTGAAAAACTCCTTGTTAATGGCCAACATCTTAAGAGATACTTACAGTAGCCACCACATAGTGGTTACCTCCTGAGTAGGTTAGAATTCATTTTATTTTGTTGTTAGTTTAGTTATATTTCCGTCCTTTCCGTTCTTGTTTTTCCACAAAGTTTATTTTCCTTCTGTTTTGAATTTCAGTCTTTTTCAACCAACTGATTTCGGTCCTCCAGTCTCATTTTTTCCTCTTATAACTCTCTTCATATTGCCCTCCTTCACCACCTTCATCACTTGCCTCCCTCATTAACCTGCTAATGAGTCTGTTGATCCTAAATGCATCATTACCTTGCAAATCAAACAAACTTTCAATGAGCCCATGAGAACTGGATAATCAGCGGTGGAATTCAAACCTAAGCCACTCATTAGCATCTGTTGGGAACTAGGTAGGCTCTGTTGATGACCTGGATACCTGGAGAATGTAGGGGCATCTTGTAAAACGAAAAAATGTCTAACCATAGTTGGGCTGTCATGGCGGAACGCTACATTTAAAATCCCACTCAGACCTAGCCTATACCTGCTTGTGAGGTTTACAGTTATTCTCCATTGGGCTCATCCACCACACTGAGTTTCCAATACCTATCATCTACAAGTAAACCTCCTTTCATGGGCTAAGCTCACTGTCATATACCGTGTGGCAAATCCAATTGTGCTCTAGTCCTTGTTCCTGAAATTGGAAGGACTTATTTGAAAGAAAATGAAACATCAAGTCCTTGTGCCAATCTGGAAGGACAGGTTGTTTGGGAAGCCAGTTAGGGTAGGGACTATTGTTGGGCTCAGAGTACCGGTTGACACAGCAAGCCCAACCTTGCTTAAGCGGTTTAAAAATATGGCATGATCCATGACTGCGCCCCATTCAATCATACGAAAACAATGCACTGAAATTCTTACATAAGGTGCAGATAAACATATCTACATCAAGTTTGATGAGCGATAAAGAGCTGAGGTACACACCTAAACAGGTATTGACAGACTAGTGATAGCCCTGAAAGGATTTTTGAAAGTAGGAAATAGGTAAAGGGGGGGTCAATAAATCCCATAATACTACCATTGAAGAATGTCTGTCAAAACCCTATAAGTAAGTAGAAGCTATTTGTCTTTTTCCCACCTGAAGTAATTAATGTTGAATTGGAACCCATGCCTGTCCATCTATACAGTTTGCATTTCAAGTTTATCTTAACACCCTGATGTTCTATTGATCCAACGTTTATTTAGAAATAGAGATAATTGGTTCGCCTAGTGGTTCACCATTTGTTGTGGCCACAACCACCACCCTTTTAAAACCTACCCTGGTAGCAATTTTGAATGGGTCCCCTAGAAGTTTGATCTTTCACCTCTCCAAATGATTTGTTTTATCCCAGGAATTTTTTAACTCTTTCCCGAGTCAAATCTTCAATTCCTAATGGTTAAGCCCCCCTTAATAAATCTTTGCCGCATGATTCATCTATAACCCTTTCTAGCCCTTCATTCATTTCCCTCATCGGGACTTTTCAATCCCCATAAACCTTCATGGTGCTCTATGCCCATGCATATAACCAACCCCCACTCTCTATTATGGTTGTATTTGGATTCAACCCGTGAAACCTTCTATCGCATCTTTATTCCCATTATAACTCTTTATAATAGAATGCTTCACACAACTTACCCTTTTTTCACTTATCGCAATCAACATTGACACACAATGAGTACCATGAGGCACCATACCCGACAGCATTATTAAGCATAATATATATATTTCTGGTCCGGAGCCCCATCGCATATCGCAATCGGTGGGGTCCCAAGGCTTGTATATAACGCGCACCGTGATCTACCGGACCCGATGGCATTATTAACCACAATATATATATTTCAGGTCCAGAGCCCCATCGCATATCACAATCGGCGGGGTCTGGGGCTTATATATAAGGCACACCACTATGTACCGTACCCGACGATAACTTTAGACATGGGTGCATAATATTTCAAGTCCGACCTTATGGTCGGCCGTGGGTTTTCCCATATATTCCCATGTATTGCAATAATACGTTGTGGTCGGGGTTTTCAAAGGGAAACCTTATGTGGCAGACTCGAGGGGATTATGAACCGCGGCATATATATATTTTGGGTTCGACCAATCGCAAGTCGCAATCGATAGAACCCAAATCTTAAACACACGGGCGATGCAATGCGATAGTGTTTCACGGACCCAATAGGGTATGGGTTCCCGTCTATAATATTTCAAGTCCGGATTTCAGATCCGGTTCTGTGTTATGTGATGATTTTCAATGTATATCGGATTTACACTTGCCAGACTTAATCAATGCATGAATTAAAAACCAAGGGCCGATTCTTTCACACTTGTTCCTTTGATGTTATAAACGTTTTAATGAAGGCAAGATTTGTGTTTTTAAGCATTTCTATCATATTTTCATAAGCATAGCTGATGTTGGTTATCTCTGCAGGCGAGGACCGAGAGAAGGTAAGTGAGGTCGAAGAACGGATGCATAAGCATCAAGTATGGCTCCGGGTTGTGTTCTATCTTAAGATCCGGATTTAGGCGGTGGCAGTCATGTTTCCACGTGTTACCTGTGTGTTCTGAAGGTTATGTGGTCTCGGGCCTTATGATGAAGAAATGACACGCATACCTCTTCCTTTCAATCAGCATCTATTCATTTCCCCAGGAAATGAAACGCTCCAGCAGATGTGGCCTTTATGGGTCAGTCGTTTCACCGATCAATTGGAGGCCTGTATATTTTAATTTGTATATTGAGAAGAGGAGGGAGATGAAAAGTCAAGGGAAGACTGAGGGTCAGTTGCTTCTGCATAAGTATTACCTCCGGAGATGAGGGGAGGGCTTTTTTGGGCAGAACAGCTTTTGATTTATTGTGAATAAAGAAGACTGTTTGGGTCAAAAAGGAGCCTTTGTTTCAGATTCATTTTTCTCTGCTTTCATGCATTTAGAATCATAGTGTTGTTGCTGGCATAAAGATAAATGTGTTTTTCTTTGTGCATATTGATAACATACAGTTAATGGTTATTCCTGGTTATTCGAATATAATTCAATAGCATGTTTAACTCATGAAAGGTTGCTGATTCTAAATTCCTCAAGTAAATGAGAGCTTCTTTTTTCGTATGGGTAGGAAGGGTACATGATACGGGTATTATGGGGACTAAAGTAGGTAATGATGCATCAGTTGCCTAATCTGGGTTGCTCGTTAGCTGAATTGTTCTCAAGATCCAAATCCTCATCTGAATCTTGAACTTTCTAATCTTAAGTTGCAAGTGTTATTTGTGGAATGTGTACTCATGTATAAGTAATTGGATTGCAATTAGGATTTAATACAGCTTTGTTCTTATGTGAACCAGTAATTGATTCATTTGGACTTGGAATCTATGTATGATGTTTAACCTCTTTTGTTATGCTCCTGCAGGATAGATTAGGATAGTTATGACTAGCGTAAGTAGTGAGAAATAGTGTAGATAGGGTTTGATACATATAGGTTAACTGTTTCTTTTGTTGATTTAATTGAAGCCTTCCTCCAGGAAGCAATCTCTTAACACCTTTAATAGTTTACGGGATTCTTCAAAACCCGTTGGAGCGAGCCACCCCAAACGAAAGAATATCTAATTGGGGTTTGTGATTGGGTTAGTTCCCCTTGTTGGTATGGTGAAAATTTGCCATGTCAACACCTTTTTACCTTCCTGCAATAAAGTCTTACTATGTATTGTCACATAACCCCATTATAGTTATATAAACACATCAACTATTACCTTGTCAAGCTAATACCAAGCATGTTTCCCTACAACTACTGACACATGCCAGTCTCACATTCCAAGGATCAAGACATCACGTATATTAATTTGAAATCAACCTTTACCAAGTCTAACAACCATGTCATACTCAACAATCAACTCACATTCATCAGCCATAATACATAATGCTACAACTATCACCTACTTACACTCAATTACATATCAATTGTCTCAACATATCTGTATTAGTACAACCACCTTAACACAAGATCACTTCGGCAAGAAAAATTATAGACACATACTCATATAATTCAAATAATGAAACATTCAGACAACAAATAGATGACATAATAGACATCAAATACTCAAACACCAAATAAACGACATAGTCAAACATTTAAACACCAAATAGACAACATAAGAAAACTCATACCTTAATATAACTCAGGGGAGGATATCTTGTCTGCATAATCAATCTGGATTAGCACGATATAAATTCATAACATATCAACTCAAACATAAATAATGTCATGTTATCCATAATAGTAACTAGCTAACATGTTTACATCATAAACTCATAAACAATTTTCATTCATGCATAACAATCACCCATGTATGATCAGTCTAGATTAGTACAACACAATGTCACAAATAAGTTGACTCATACATGAATTTCATAACCCTAACTATCAAGTTAACTAACGTATAACAACAACAAGTTAACATATAACATACTCATCAACCACATGATGATGATGATGATGATAGTGGTTAACGTCCACTGGGACCAAATTGGTCTATCAGACCTATAATTTTCTTAGTTTTTAATTGTCTGGCTCCTCATCTTTCTTGGCGAGATTGGTGCTGTAGCTTCCTTTTTTTTCTCTATGGTCTTCCAACTTCCTTTATCTTCCATCTCCTTCATCTCTTCTGGTTCTTGGGGCATTTGTGTCTTACCTTCGCGATCTATTGTGTTCATCCTTTTGAAGATAGTCGGAGAAGAAGTTTGGCCTAGGAGATCTACTTCGTTGTTAAATGAAGATTTATTTTGTGCAGTATTTGAATCCTCATAATTTTTTATGCTTGAGGGGTTGTCAAGTTCACTTTTTTGTTGTTGGGAGGGGCTTTCTCCCTACTTGTCTTGAGAGTTGTTTCTTTCTTGCCCGATTACTTGTGATTCAGAGTTTTCTCTAGAGTATTCTTCTTTGATGACAGTGTAGTGTTATTTTTGTGCTCCTTCCCACCATGTAGATCTGTGGTGGTTTTTTTTCGCAGAATTTTTCTGGGAGGCTTTTGGGCAATTTTTTACTAGATGGCTTATCTCAAAGCAGGATCGACATCTGAAGAGGACACTTTCATAATCGAGTTTCTGGTCCCACACATAGCCTTTACTTGTTAGGTTTATTTCAGCTAGGAATCCGGCGTTGAAGTCCATTTCCACACAGATGCATGCATAGGTGGTTCTGGCATATTCCTCTATTTCTGGGCACCTGCAGTAAAATTTCCCAATTGCATTTCTAGTGGCTTTTAGTGAGGAGAGATTCCATAGATGCAAGGGTAGGCTTGGCAATCTCACCCAAACTAGTGCTGAGGTTATGACTATTGTTGAGGGATCGAATGATGGGTTCCATGGCTTCATGAATAGGCTTGAGTTTTCCCAAAACCAAGGGCCGAAATCTAGAATGCATTGTCTACTTCCAGGATTTTCAAAATCTACTATAAAGAAACCCCTAGCACAGGGGTAGATATTAATTTCATCAGAAATGACAGGCTTCTATACCTCCGAGATCCAATTGTGGAGAGCTATCAACTGCGGCCAAAAACCATTGAACCAGCAGATTAGGGCACTTTCGGAAAACTTCAAAGCCTCATGAAGTGAGGCCTGGACCACGTGGATAGTGGGAGCTGGGGCTTAACATATAACATACCTATCAACAACATATAACATAATCATCAAGTTAACTAAAATAAAACAACAACAACAATGCATATGATAACAAGTTACTATCATTCATGACTATTCGACACATGTGCATATGACCACACTGATTCACTAGCATCTACCAAGCATGTAACCACAACAACAATAAAATTAAAAACATGTATATAAGTAACCCTAATTCTTATAACTACCATTAACCACATACCTGCATACCCACCATACAAATTTGTATGATGTAAAAGCATCCATTGTTGCAACTTCACTTTATTGATTTTCATCTCCTTCTCTATATCAACCAACACATTAGCATCATAACATACCAATAGCATCATGATGACACAAGACCACAATAATGACCATCATAATGCATCTTTGACCTATAATACATGCACAACAACATATAGACACCGACATGCATAAAAAATTTTATATACAACCGACATTCATAACAAATGCATAAACAACGATACATTCATGAGGACACATCCCATAACAACACCATCAATCTTCACATGGCGACATCACTACAACCATGATCAACACCATGAAAATGCAATAAGCACATGGACTACAAGCATAAGGAACACATATGAAACCAACATGAATGCATGACAAATATATAGTCATCCAGTCTGAGGGGTGAACCATGCTCTCATACCACTATGTGGTATCAGATATGACCCAAAGAGAGCGCAACCCACTTAGTAACACCCTCATCCCACATCTACCCAATTAACTAACCAACCGGGGTAAACATGTGACGAGAAGTTACTATGATATGATTTGTCTACCTATGTGTTAGTTAAGGAAGTGGAATCGACAGAAACACACCACACAAACCTTCCACATCAGCAACAGAACTCCCAAGAGCCATCCCAACCACTCAGGTAACCAACCCCTAAGACCAACTGAAGTTTTAGACTATTAAACCCTCGGACACTGCCTTGATATGGACATTCATGCATCCAGGAGGCTCTAGATGTTCCCTTGATATGGACATGCATGCATCCAGGAGGCTCCAGACGCTCCCACAACATGGATATGGATGTGTCTAGGGACTTTTCTCCTCAGACCTGTGCATATGACTCCGGGATTTGTGACACTTTTTCAGGCCCAAAGGCCAAGTCACTGCCCATAACTCAATGACACTTTTAGAATTGAAAGATAACAACCAAATAAAGATACAAATGTAATTACTTGAACAAGGACTTGACTGGACCCCTACTAGCCATGACAGACATTTCGTCCAACATATCAAAAATATGTAATCTACAGGTTTAAACAACAATTTTTAGCATAGGGGTCTCGCACTTATCTAAGAATCGCTAAGAAGCATTGTTCCCTTATATCATTAGTTGCATTAACATCTATTAGGTCATATATACATTGTTCATTCATTTACAAATTAATACATGAGGATAGCCATACATCATCACTGTCATAATACATGCTTATAATCGGCATAATCACAACATAAATATCAAGGATACATCGGCCATAGAATCCAAATATAAACCAGTACATTTACACATAAGATACCAAGGAAAGAACCTCTTATTAATGAATGCAAAAGCTAACCTGGTATGAGACTACCACGTTCCACCTGACTGTAGATTAGATGAGCTAGGTCTCTCTTCATCCAATCACCCCCATGCCATATTCCAAGCATGAATGTGGGACAACCAAGGCTTCTCAAGGCTACACCACCTCACCCTCATCAATAGAACCAGGCTTTACCATAATCCACTCCGGATCACTATGTCAACACATTAAACATGTAATAATAGCCTTTACCATGATCTCCACCGAACCACTAGGCCAAAACAAGCATGGATGCCACCGTATTCTCCACCTATACCATGAGGAATTTTACCTAGGCCCTAAACTGAGACTCCACCCTCTAGGATTTACCGTATATCCCGCCATTCACTGGCAAGGATTCCTAGGCCCATCGAGGCACACAATACCTGGCTTTACCACAACCCACAGTCTGGTTCAGGGGTCACTAGGCCAATGGATTTACCACAATCCACATTCCAGTTCAATGATCACTAGGCCATGTGTTCTTTCTATCAAAGATCCACCTCACTCAACTTCAAATCCATCAAACAATCCAGCTCAACCAAAACATGAGAACCCCATCACACCATGGCTATACAGAAATTGAAAGGCTAGGTTGAAAACATTGTCACACCTGGTGAAACCCATGCCATAACAGCAAAGAACCACATGCAACACCATGCATGCGAAATCTATCAAGGATATCACACATGCAAATCGATACCTATAAAGAATCATGTTGTAGGTGCTTGATCCTGCTCTTCAGTGCTTCCTCCTTCCTTCCTCTTGCCTCCTTTGCCTTTGAGAAAAAAGCTTCCCAGTTGATTCTCATAATCCTTTTTATCAATGAGGCCTATATTTTCTTCATTTTCCATTATTTTCCTTCAATTTTCTCCTCACATGCAACTTATGACCTTTCACCTTCCTTTTCTCCTAATTTCATTTATTTTCATAAATAAAATGCCATTAAATGCCTCATGCCTTTCCAAATCCTTTGCCATTGCCTTTGTCAATTTCCTTAGCCATAATAACTGAAATGAACACCCACTAGGATGTTTCACCAACCATTCAGCTTGGAATACGTGTCCCATGACCATGGTCTCATATTTTATATTTACATGCATTTTTAACCAAGGTTGTTACAAGTAGATCTTAGCTCCCTCTGAACTAGGGAGACACGTTCATAAGCTTCATCATATCGCATTTATAAACTACTTGTTCTTTCATGGAGATCTTAGTAGTAGCTACAGGGATCCTCTCTTGCATCTTCATATCATTCTTGACCTTTTACCTTCCTAGATGTCATGGAGCCAAACTCTTTCTCGATCTAGCTTCGTTACAAGGTTATTGCCATCAACTTTTGAAATCACTTTCCATCAACCATCATTTATAGTATCATTGTCATCAAAATTATCTTATCAAACCAATCAATGTAGACCTAATCATATCTCCCTTTGTCCATCTAGGAAAGTGAATATCATCAAATCTAACATCGCCAATAGGTTATCTCATGGCTAGCTACCTTTTACACATTTCTGTCATAAATTCTTTTAAGCCTTTACGAGTGCATATCCACTCAATCCAAGTGTTCTTTGAATTGAGTTTAAACTAAACAGTTGTATATTCAACTGTTATCTTTCCAATCCATATTTCTACAATATGTTTTTCCATTTAGCCAAATCGAATCTCAAACAAGAGTTACCAAGTCAAGATAACCTCTTTTTCTCTTTCTTTCTCCAAGATCAACATCCATTCTCATGGTTTATCTTCATATTGTACCATGATCCTTCCCCATGATATTAGTATTTAAATCATTAACAATGTGTTTGTGGAATGAACCAATCAACAAGCTTCAATATCATATCCATCAGGGTATCTACAACTCACTTTGGAGTTGTCATTACTATAATTATTTCTTCAAGATACCATAGTGGATGTTGATCAATACTATATGTCGTGTCCATCTATCATGCCTCTATGTATTGAATAATCATATAGAAGAGCCCTGAATTTTCCAATCTAATCAAAGCATGCCAAGCTCATGCTACCAAGTATTTATGCATCCAACTCTTCGTACAATACTTTTTGAAGACTTGAGTCTAACTTTTAATGAAGAGCCATTTTCTAAATATATGCAGACCTCTAACTTCCATATAGCCATCTAGTCATCTTTTCTTTGAACAAGGTGCTTCTTTCCTAGAAAATGAGATTCTTTTCTCGAGATGAGAAATTCTTCAATTATACCTTCATGCTGCAACTCAACTATCTTCATACCTTCAAAACTTCTAGATTGCTTTTGATATTGCTTCCATGATCTTATAATGGAATATACTCTTTCCATGTCACAATGATTCTTCCATATACTGAAGAACCTTCTCATAATGGTGCTTCTGCTATTGTTATGTATCCTTATGATCCTTTCCTGCTAGAAGATTATTTCTATAACAACATGATGCCAAAAAATAGTTGCATGAACTGTGGAGTGCTAGATGGTCCAAATCCTTCTATCCTTGCATTGCTACATGAATGCTACCAATGAGATGGAACTAACAATGTAGACTCTAATCATTTCAATTCTAAATGTTTCTTTCCATGATGCCATATATTGCAAAATCCAAGACTCTTCAACAAATGTAGCTGCATATGCTACTCTAACTACCATATTCAAATAAAATAGAAAACATATTGCAAGTAAACATGGTAGTGGTGGAGTCCTTCAACAATAGAGATCCTTAGGATCTACATTCTTCGGCTTCTTTTTAGGTTCTTCATTTTCTTTATATATGTGAGCTCCACTCCTCTTCTCCCTCTTATTGATCATTTTATTTTGAAGATCCTCAGGACAATACCTTTTAAAGTGTCCATATTCATTGCAGCAAAAACATTATACTTCGGACATATCTTGCCTTCCATGTGGTTGGTTGTTATTATTTCATTAACTAGGTTCAAACCTTCCAAACTTCCCTTTCTCCTTCTTCAATCTAGGAACAAAAACTTGAGACTTTTCATTGGATTCGATGTCATCTTTTGCCTTCAATCTTGTTTCCTCTAGAATACACAAAGACCATAACTATTCAAAGTTTGGAATGCCCTTTTCTTGAATATATGCTTGTCACAAAACTGCTCCATTGTGGAGATAAATCGTTGTGTATACAAGTTGTTAATCCATAATCGAAAATCACTTCTCCAGGCCCTTGTAATTGATCCTTCAACTGTGAGACCTTTATAAGATATGATCTTCATCCTAAATTGTTAACCTTGTTTTGTAAAGTCTATTCCTCAAAGATATTTTTTGACCTGTCATACAGACAAAATATAGCTTTACCAACTGATCCATAAACTATCGTGGATATTCCACTCAACAGTGCATCACAACGGATATGATAATATTATATTAGAAATCTGAAATTCTACACTATTAAAATTTTATTAAACTTTAATATTTGTAGATTTAACTGTAACTAGTGCATGCATGCGAATGGAAATTATGTAGAAAAATAGAGAAATGACAAAATAAACAGACACACACACACACACATAAGACACAAGATATGCTCTGGGAAACCCTTTCGGGAGAAACCGAGCTAGAAGGTGAGGTCGCGTCGCTCTCTTTATTTGTCTAGAAATATGGATGCAGGTACAAAGAAGTAAGGCATGTGGCTCGTGGGCTACTATAGTGAACAAATACTCCCTGTGCTCTCTACCTCCTATCTCTTTTGGCTATCTTTTCTCAAATATGAAACAAAATGCTCTCGAAAGAATGGAATGCCTCTTCCTCCTAGTGGCCCAGTTATAACACAACCCAATCGCCTACTAGTGGTTAAGTTTGACTACATCAACTCTCAACTAGAGTTGCTATATAGAATCTTATAGAGCCTTTTACATCACAATCACATGGCTAGCCCCTTTTTCATGAATAATGGGGGCTGACATGGCATCCTCCTAAATTATAGGTGTGAAAATAAGAAGGTCAACTTTTGAGTGGCATAAATTTTGCATATGGACTCTGATAAACGTGCTTCTTGCGTCATTGGAAATATCTCGATGTGTAGAACAACATGAAAATGTGCAGCACTAAAGTGGCAAATTTTTACCCCCAAAAAACATTTTTTGATGCCTCAAAACGCTCTCAGAAGGTTTCATACCTTGTTTCGCAAAACTGAATCTCGTGAGGAAAAACGGTCCCGTGAGCTTATTCCTCCACTTTTTCTACTCTAAATGCATCGATATGGATGAAAAAAATATAATGATGTAATCTGGATCACACCTCCCCATTTTGGGAGGTTTTTGGTCCCCAAAAGCTTCTACTGAGTGAGGTGCAGAAAATTTTCCTCCACCTTCTCTCTGGTGTACCATTTAGCTTTGCCTAGAAGTTATCCTTTCAAGCCAATCTGCCAAAGGTCATGTTGCCCTTGTCTTGTAATTTTGGACCTCTTCTGCAAAACTATATCTTCTGTCAACTCCACCTGAGCATATGGTGCCAAATCCTCCACAAAATGTAGGACATGTTCCTCTCCCTGATCTGACATGGAAGGCTCATAAAGTTTCAAATTCTCCACATTCACAATTAGTAAATGCACGTATATGGTGGTAAACTGAGTCGATATGCATTATCACCCACATTTTCCAGTATATAAAAGGGACCATACCTCATAGCCTTGATTTTCTTACCAGAACCCTGTAGCCTCTCCTTGTTCAAGTGTAACCATACTTTGTCTCTCACCTTAAATGGTTTCTTTGTTCTATGTTGATCATGTCTGGCCTTATACTTCTACCACAACTCATTCTATGTTTCTTGTACCTGTAGATGGATATGCTTGATCTTCTCTATAAATTTTTCAGCCCCTAAAGCATCTCCTGTAAGATCTTCCCTCACTCCTCCTTGTTGACCATATACAATGTCCAAGGGTGAAGGCGACAAATATCCAAAAGAAGTTTCAAATGGGGACTTTCTTGTAGAAGTGTGGATTGCTCTATTGTAAGAATGTTGTATATATACCTGATTTTTATCCCAGATCCTCGGATGCTTCTATTTGTATCCCCTTAGAAGCTGCACCAAAATCTTATTGACTACTTTTGTCTGCCCATTTGTATGTGGATGGAATGTTGTAGATATATTCAACTTTGTGTCCATATTCTCCCACAATGTATTTCATAATGCATTGAGAAATCTTGTATCCCTGTCTTAAATGATGCTCCTTGGTATCCCAAAGTGCAACCAGACATGTCTAAAGAACAATTTTGTTGCTTCTTTCCCATTGATGGTCTTTTTATAGGGCATAAGAAGACACATCTTGTTGAACCTAGCTACATGCTCTTGCATATTTCGCCAATACACATACATTTTCAAGTTAACCACGGTCTTCCCTACACTAAAGTGCCCTGCAACCTTGGAGGTGTGAGCCTCTCTAATCAACAGCAATCACTCACCTTTAGGAACACATAACTTATCCAGCCTGTAGAGTAACCCATCGTTGAGATGGTAGTCAACGATGTTGTCTCCATCGTGCACATGACTCTAACTCTGCAAAAATTGATACATCTAAGTTAAAGTCCTCATCCTCAGAATATACCTCTCTGTATGCATCATGTATAAATGACTCCATGTGGATAAGAATCCCCAAATTTGTAATCTTCAACGTGGGTGACCTTGAAAGCATGTCAACCAACTTGTTTGTGCGTCCTCTCTTATACTTAATCACCAATTGAAACTGATGTAAAAACCCCATCCACTTGTAATGCCTCGTCTGTTGTAGCTTACTTTGGGCCTACAAGTACTGTAATGGTTGATGATCTGTGTGGATTACTTTCTCTTTTCATGTCAGATAGTGCTTCCACTGCTTCATAGCTTGCACCTTAGCACAGAGAACCTTATCATACGTAGGTTAGTTAAGAATTGCCCCATGAAATACTTCAAAATGGCAGCATAAACACCTTGCTCTCTACATCAAAACAACTCCCATAACATATCCACTCGCATCTGTCTCCACTTCAAAGGGTCGCATCAAGTTTGGTAATTCCAAAACTGGTGTTTGACTAATCTTCTTCTTTAACTCCTCGAAATCCCTCTACTGACCTTTTCCCCACTAGAAACTCTTACCACTTGCTGTTATGGCATGGAGCGGTGTTGCTACCAATGAAAATGAGGTTATGAATTTCCTCAAGTATTGTGTTACCCCAAAGAAACTCTTGACCTCAAAAACATTAGTAGGCACTAGCCATTTCATGATGGCCTCCACCTTGGAAGGATCTATTTTCAACTCTCCTCCACTGATCACATACCCTAGATACACAAAAGATTGTTGCACAAACTCACATTTCTTGAGATTTTCTAGAAGCAAGTGCTTCTTCAATGTTGCCAGCACCTGCATCAAATGTGAAATATGATCCTCCCATGTAACACTATATACCAGTATATAATCCAAATAGATAATAAAAAATGAATCTATAAAAGGGCACAGTATATCATTCATTAATCTCATAAACATAGTTGGTGCATTACATAGGCCAAATGGCATGACTAACCACTAATGCAAACCTTGCCTAGTTGTGAAGGTGATCTTCCAGGTATCTTCTTCTTTGACTCAAACCTGATGATATCCAGACTTCAAGTCCAGCTTGGTGAAGTACTTTGCTTGCTGCAAATGATCTGACAAATCATCTATCATGGGCAGGGGTTGTCTGTTCTTGAGCGTGATTTTTGTTCAACGCCCTATAATCTATACACATCTGCCAAGTCCCATCCTTCTTTGACACAATCATGATGGGTGACCCACATGGTGATGTACTCAGTAAAATGACACCTTGTTACAATAGTTGCTGCAATTGTTTCTTCACCTCACTTGATTCTATAACAGATTGCCTGTACAGCCAAATATTTGGAAATGGGGAGTCTGACAATAGCTAGATCTTGTGTTCCACTTCTCTCTTAGGTGGTAACCCTTTAATCTCTTAGAACACATCCCTATGTGCCTGCAACAATTCCTCTAATTATTTTTTATGTTTCTTAGTGCACCCCTCCAGGGATGCCTTGCCTCTTATTGACTCCTCTTTGGATTGAATTTCTCTTAAAAACAATAAAGCATAATTGCCTTTGTGCGCGTTGATGATGAACAATTCTCCATCCTTGATGAGTTGGTATTGGTTGGCTCTCCTCATGAATATTGCATCACGCATGTACATGTATGGACTCCCAAATAGGACTCCACATGCATAAGGGGAACCACATCTAGATCTACTTCATCAATAAAATCAACACTGATAGCAAATCTAATTTTGCACTATTTAGTTACCTTCAACCCTGCATCCTTATTTACCCATCCCAGCAAATATGGGTTTGGATGATCATGAACTTCCAACCCCAATTTCTTGACCAACTCTGCTGCAATGAGATTTGCCTGCAATCCTAAGTCAAATAGAGCATCAATATTTGTCTTCTTAACCTGTATCTTTACATGGAAGAGTTTGATAAAAAAAATTCTCTTCTTGTTGTTGAAGGCTACCCAGATTAACCTCCTTATGCATTGATGTATAGACAATATTCTCATCCACGTCTGAGCTACTTTCAAGTTGGTTACTTGAATCTATGACCATGAGATTCTTCTTCTTATTATCTTTCTTCTTGTTCCTCAAGTTTAGCTTTGGATGCAACTTCCAACATTTCTCCTTTGTATGTCCATCAATGTTGCAGTGGTTGCAATGATTGCTAATATCTTTGCAACAATGTGTTGTGGTTGTCATATTTTTATCTTTTCCCCCTTTTTTCTTCTTCTTTTCCTCCTTAGAAGCATCTCATTACTCCCTTTGCTTCAATCCACTTGATTGTGCTCTCTTTAGGCCTATGTTCTCTAGGTATTGTGATTTACACAAGCCTCGTCAACCAATTTGGGCTTGAATAACATCACTTGCTCGCGCAGATGGTGGTGCAGAACCCCCAAATAAATGAGGAGTACATCTGGGTTATTTGGAGAGATACTCAACATTATAACCATCTTTATGAATTTCGTGGTGTACTCCTGCACACTTTGCCCCGAATTTTTCCTGAAGTAATGTCGCCAGATCCACTAGTCCTCCACATACCCAATGGAATAAAACTATGACTTACTAAGGGTTTTGGAATCCTCCCACTTAGTCACTAGATTTTCTCCCTCTAGCCTCAGGGTTTCTGTGTGGCTCTCCCACCAAGTCAGTGCATGGCCCTCTAATTTCAGTCGCGTGAATGAGATATTTTTCCCTTCCTCGATCTGATGGACACTGAAATAAACTTCTAATTGTTGCAACCAGTGGTTCAACTTCATAGCGTTGATCTCATCGTGGTACAACTTGATATCAACTTTTTCTTCCATTTTAAACAGGGATTGATTCACGACACTCGAACTGGGTTGATCTTTTCTAGGTTCTTTCTTCGGCTGCTTCTTTGTTTCTTCCCAATCCCCCTTCTGATTTGTCCTCTATATTCGAACCCCCATATTCTCCAAATATCCCAAGCTTATTTATCAAGGCCTCCATGATGAGGTTTACATTGTGATTTATGTCTGCGACTTGTTGTTCCAACCACGAAAACTTCACCTCTACCGGATCACAAGGGTCATTTATATATTTGTCGGCCATGATTAGGGATTTACGATTTTAGACCCCACCGACCTAGATCCCCTACAAATTCCACAAAATACCCAAAGAAACCAACTCTGATACCAATATGATCGGAAAACTTTTGTGGATCTTCCACTGGATAGTTCGTCACAACAGATCTTATAGTATTATATTAGAAATATGAAATTATACACTATTACAGTTTTATTAAACTTTAAGATATGTAGATTTAACTATAACTAGTACATGCATGAGAATGGAAACTATGCAAAAATAAAATAAAAATAAAAAATGATGATAAAATAAGCTCACACACACATAATACACAAGATATGATTTGGGAAACCCTTTAGGGAGAGAACCCAGTTGGAAGGTGAGGTTGCGTCACTCTCGCTATGTGTCTGGAAATATGGATGCAGGTACAAAGAAGTAAGGCTTGTGGCTTGTGGGTTTCTACAGTGCACAAATCCTACTTATGTTCTCTACCTCCTATCCCTCTTGGATATTTTTTCTCACCTATGGAACAAAATTCTCTCAAAAGAATGGAATGCCTCTTCCTCCAATTGGCTCGGTTATAACACAGCTCAATAGCTTACTAGTGGTTAAGTTTGACTACATCAACTCTTAACTAGAGTTACTATATGGACTCTTCTAGAGACTTTTACATCACAATCACATGGATAACCCCTTTTCCATGAATGATGGGGGTTGACGCGGAATCCTCCTGAATTATAGGTGTGAAAATGAGAAGGTCAACTTATGAGTGGCATAACTTTTGCATACAAACTCTGATTAACACACTTTTTACGCCATTGGAAAAATATTTGTGTAGAACAACATGAAAAGGCGCAACACTAAAGCAACAAATTTTTACCCCAAAAAACTTCATTTGATGCCTCAAAATGTTCCCGGAAGGTTTCTGACCCTGTTTCACCAAACTAAAATCCCGCCGGTAAAAATGGTCCCATGAGTTGATTCCTCCACTTTTTCCACTCTAAATGCATCGATATGGATGAAAAACAATATAATGATCCAATCCATATCACCAACTTGTCATATATTACTTTAGATGTACCCAAATATGAAACAAATTGAATAAGATTATCTTTGATGGGTTCAATGAGAATCCTTTGAGTTCTAACTTCTCCTTTAGTGTGCTTGGCCCATTCTTGAGTTTTATCCTTCTTTGGTTCTGCAACTTTTCCTAGAACATAGTCCATGACTTCATTTTCTATGAGCACCAAATATATTTTCTTCTTCCATGCTTGGAAGTTTGTTGATCCATCAAGCTTATTTCCTTCCTTGTAAAATCAAGTCATTTTATTTTTAGATTGAGACTTAGAGAATAATATAGTACTTACTTGTCAAAATATTGACTGGCTTGATCTTCTTGATGCTTCCAAAGATTTTGATGATCCGAAGATTTCTTCAAAGGTGCCCTTGAATGATGACTCCTAGGATGGATGGCATAATAATATCTTTAGGTTGCTTCGAAGATGAATGATGATGCCTCCCAAGAGTGTAGATGAAGCTCCTAGGATACTTTATGCTTCTTTAGTGATGAATTCTATAGAGATGCCTTCCAAAATGAGTAAAGAGATTCCAATAGACATAGATGATGATCTTCTTCAAAATGATGATGATCAACTAAGATCCTTCAATGATGGGGAGAGAGCGGTGATAGCTTGATGTAGTAGCCTTCCTTCAAGATGAATGGTGAATTTTGAGTCCTCTTCCTTATGCCCTTCCATGTGTCCTTTCTTATAGCCTCTGCAAATAATGTCCTCCAAAGTATTTCTGATGAATGTATTTCTTTTATGCCAACAAGAGTGATCTTCAAGTTGCCTTCTCCTTCACCTTAGCTCTGAAACAATGTTGAGAATTCAATTAGGGCAGAAATTAGAGTGATTTCTCTTTACTTGATAATTGTTTGTAAAGCTATGTTGGCTTCTTATTACTTTTACTATGTTCTTTTCATCAAACAATTACCAAAAACATTAACCAGGAAGATCATAAAAGACAATGAACACAAGATGTAGGCTTCAAGCCAAGGAAAAACCCCTCCAAGGGGAAAGCCCGGTGAAATATTATCTTCTTATAGAATCAAATCAAGTGACAAATCCAAGACCCAAACACTAAGACCAAGACCTCCCCCAAGACCTGATTCAATCCTCCTTCCAAGATCTTCCAACAAGACAAAGTCAACTCAAGTCAAAGCCTTCCAAATCTGAGATTGAATTCAATGTGACCTTTGTCCTTTGGTTTTTACAATGCTCAACTCCCACAAACCTCACTATATGAAATCCAAAGCATTCATGGCTCGAGTCCACTTAATAATTCTTTGTAAGTGTTGAGTCTTTTCTTGAGCCTTTGGTATGAGAGGCTCTTCCCCCATATGAATCTAGTTTTTGCACTAGATAGTCAAGTTGGTAGCTACTTGACAAGTCGCCCCCCCCCCCCCCCCCGCCCCCCAACTCTAGCTTAAATGTCCTCATTTCCTATGGATGCTAGCAAGTTCACAAGAGGTGAAAAGATTGCTTTGACAATTATCCTTAACAACAAATATTCCCAACTAAAACCTCTAATCTCAAATGAGAAGGGGTTCAAATAAAGGCATTATACATAGGACCAACAATGGGGGATAAATATAATATTGAGGCATTTGGCATTGAGACCTCCAAACCCTTCATCTATGCTAAATGAATATCAACCTACGTGGGGTTCAAGATATCAAGGTTGGTGCAACATGGGCCTTTATTACTCCTATCAAACTCACATGCCAATTGTGTTTTCATCCCTCAACCTTGTTATTAGATTTATTTTTTTATTGGAAATGCACTTAGGAATGTTTGTTGAGACCAATCAATGGTTAACATTTGTGATTTGAATGTGAATCAAACTAAATCCCCCCCCCCAATTCAATACACCCTTCATTGATTTGAGCTAGTAAATCGTAATTCTTAAGGAATGGGTGAAAATAGCTAATGCCCTTCCTCTATACTTAACAATACTTCTTCTAGTTGAGCTCGAGTGTTCATGAGCCCATGAACTTGTTGATTCAATAATCTCAATATATGAAAATAAGATATTGGTTGATATCACTTTGCTAGCTCTTGAATTTTGACTATTGCTTTTTTTAATTTTGGAGCTCACATAGTTGATTCTTAAAGTAGTGTCGAGGTGATTTCTTTCCATATAAACTAGAACCTCACCCTCCAGCCTTGTATGCAAGGGAAAAATATTCTTCATGGCTCAAGGTCATTCAACAACAAGGCTCGAAGCCATTACAACAATATACTCAATATGTCACTTGTGGGAATTAAACTTGGGTGGGGAGGATGACAAACATTCCTCCCAACCACTTGAAATAAACCCAATTGATAAGTGGCAATTAGATGATTATAGATTAATCACTAAGAATTCTAGTTTGCTTAACTCTTTCATTTAAACCAATTTGAAGATTTTAATATAAGACTATTATCTCCACTTCATTATTTGTCACTTTCCTTAGTCCCCTATAAAGTTGCTTTCTAAATTTCCTTAAAGATAAAATAAATCCCCATAGACTTACCACCCCATTTTTTAATAATATTTTTTATTAATATAAACTAATAATTAAAAAAGGAAAAGGAAGAGAGTTGAGTTGAACGTGAAACCTAAGCGTGGATTAGGTCAAAGCTTTATTACTATGCACTAACCTACTCAGCCAATGCATCACTTTAAAATATGAAGTTTTGACTCAAACCTTACATAGAAAAGGCCAAATGTTCAAGAGATTCATTTTTATCAATACAAACATATGAACACTAGACTTATACAAGGGTAATAACTATAATGCAGCATACTCCCTGCCTCTACCGCTATCACTAATTAATTGATTAAAGGTTGTGCGGAGTGCAAAGAAAACTTCACACGAATCTCTCCACAAAGTGAAAGCTATCCGCACAAAGCTCTCTGCGTAGTATGATATTTACTAAAATTATTGTTCAGAAGGAAGCTTATTGTACAGATATCCATATATTGAACTTCCACACAATAATCTTCTTCTGCACACATAACAACCATCAAATCACCATAATAACATGTACAAATGCTCATAGAGAACAATAGGTAAATAGCTCTTATTAATTGATGCAAAAGCCAACTAAGTTAGGGACTTCCATGTACTACCCAACCATAGATTGAGTTGAACCAAATCTTTCTTTAAACCAATCACCCCTGTGCCATATTCCAAGCATGAATGTGGGAACTCAAGACAAAAAAACAAGGCTTCCCGGAGATTAAGCCAGCTCCACCCTCATGCTCACACGATCTCACCAAAACTAGTCAAGAGATCACATAAGCAAACAAAGACATAAACAACGAGGGCTTCCCTAAACCACCTCCACCCTTAGGCTACTGTGATCCCGCCAAAAATGGTCAAGAGATCACTAAGCCCAAAATAAGCTTGGATGCTTCAGAATTTCTTCGCCATTACATTGATGAATTTTACTGTCTACACCCACCTGTCGACAGATTCCCAGAGATTAAACCACCTCCACCCCCAACCATTGGGAATTTTCCTGAGACCACCTCACCTAGTTCCAAAACCTTTCAAAATTCAATAGCTCAACCAAACAAAAGAACCCCATCACGCACTGCTTATCCGAAAATGGCAAGGCAAGGCTGAAACCACTATCACGTCCAACAAAAACCATGCCAGTGGCAGCAAAAGAGCCAAATACACAAATGAATATACTATGCATTCTCAAACCATTGAGGAAATCACACATGCAACATGTTACCTGCAAGTCTTCCTGTTGAAGTTGCTTGATCCAACCTTCCTTGCTTGTCCTTTGCTTTCCTTATCCTTCATTTTCTTTCCTTTTCTTGCTTTCTCTAATGCTAGAGTGCTATGAGAATGCTCTAAGTGTGCAATAGTATGAGAGAATAGAGAGAGCTCCAAAACCAAACTAACAAAAGCTTAACTAAGAAAAGTTGAACCAACAAAAGTTGTGAATTGGTCCTCAAAAGCTTTTTTATCATTGATGACTCTATTTTCTTCATTTTCCTCTATCTTCCCTTCAATTTTCCTCTCATGCAAATTTGTGGCCTTTCATCTCCCTTTTCTCATATTTCCTTTACTTCCATAAATAAAATGCCAAAAAATTCGTTTGTGCCTTTGCTAATGCCTCTGCTAATTTCCTTAGGCATAATAAACAGAAAGTGACACCCACTAGGATGTTTGGCCCAACGTTCAGCTTAGAATATTTGTCCCATGACCTTTTTCTTATTTTTCCTTTATTAACTTTATTACATTAACATTTAACCTGGGGTTGTTACAAACCCTTCCCCCTTAGGGGAACACCGTCCTCGGTGTTCTATGACACCTATGACTAGCAAGACCGCTGAAAACCAAAACATACTGCACATGAAGCTTTATAAATTTGCTCAATGAAAGATTTACAATGAGAAACCTACTGAAAATCAAAACTAACATGACAAACATGACAACCATACCACTTATTTGAGCTTTATAACACAAGTTAGTGTGGTATTTACAATAAAATCCATACATAAATATGTACATATACCAAAACTTGTTTGCCTAAACCGAAAAATAATGACGGATACATAGCCCGCATATGATCAGCCATCTCCCATGTAGCTTCATTGGGCCCAAAGTGCTTCCACTGCACTTTAACTTGCTAGATTGCTCAATTTCAGAGCATGAGTTGTTTCCACTGCAATATGCACTAATGTTTCAGCTGGAATTCTCCTTCTGGATCCATTTGCAATATAGATTATTCAATGACATTATCAACATCCTTGACATATCTTTTAAGCAATGAAACATGGAAAACATCATGGACTTTTACTATTGGCAACAATGCAACTTTTTAGGCCACTAGTCCAATCCTCTCAAAGATCTCGAAAGGCCCGCAGTACCGAGGTGCTAACTTTGTAGATGACCCAATCCTCAAAGAGCTCTTCTTAGACTTGATGCACAAATACACATGCCCCCCAACCTAAAACTCCTTAAACACCTTGTGTTGATCTACATAACTCTTCTGCCTATCATGTGTTGCCTTTATATTCTTCTTGATAACATGCATTTCTTGTTCCATCTCTGCCAACATGTTCATTCCAATCAATACCCTATTCACTAGATCACTCCAACTAATGGGAGTATTACATCTCCACCCATAAAGTGCATCAAATGTACTCATCCTCAAGGATTCCTCATCCTTGTTGTTATATGCAAACTCTACCAGTAGAAGATACTCCTCCCACCTCCTCTGCTGATGAATAACATATATCCTCAACATATCCTCTTGAATTTTATTGACCCTTTTTGCTTTTCCATCTGTCTGTGGATGATAAGTTGTATTGAAAGCCAACTCTATACCCAACCTTGCAAACAAATCCTTTCAAAACCTGGAAGTGAACTTGGGATCTCTATCGAATATGATCTTCTCAGGGAAAACCATGTAATTTCACTATATCTCTAATGAATACCTAAGCTACCTCACTATTTGAATTAGTTGATTTCGCTGGAATGAATTGAGTTACCTTGGTCAACATGTCAACCACAACCATAATGGAATCATGATGTCTATATGTCCTTGGAAAACCTTAGATGAAATCCATGGGAATGACCTCCCATTTCCACTCTGGATTCGGAATCGACTGCAATAAACCACCTAGATGCTTAGACTCTGCTTTCACATGTTGACAATCCAAGCACCTTGTGACAAACTCAACCACCTCTTTCTTTAGATTAAGCCAACAATAAAACTTCTTCATAGTTGTTAAAGTCTCTTGATATCCTGAATGACCTGAATATGAATTAAAATGAAATTCCCTCAACATAAGCTTCTTGACTTCACTGTTGTCTGACATGTAGATCATATCCCTAAATCTCACCAAACCATTTTCCGTGAGATGATAATTCACCTATACCCTGTTGTTAAACCCGTGCTTAAGTTGCTGGTACCTGTCATCCTATTGTCCTGCCTGTAAGATCTGATCCTGTAAATTTGTACCATGTGATTTACCTGCACTCTTCTACTAAGAGCATATGCAGCCTTGTTCTCCTTGCCCTTAATGTATTTGATCTCAAAGTCAAACTCACTTAGCGTAGCTAACCACCTAGCTTTCCCGACATTCAGATTAGGTTGGTCAAATAAGTATCTCAGCCCATTGTGATCACTCATCAATACAAACCTCCTTCCAAGAAGATAGTGCCTCCACAACTTCAATGCATGAATGATAACTGCCAACTCAAGGTCACACATCACATAATTTTGCTCGTGCTCATTCAACTTCCTTGACTCGTAGCATACCACTTGTCCCTTCTGCATCAGGAATCCACCAAGTCCACTCTTGCAAGCATTTGTACACACCACGAACTTTTTGTCTAGATATGCCATCTTTAGAACTTGAGCATTTGTAAGCAACTGCTTTAATTGCTCAAAACTCGCTGCATATTCCTCTGTCCATTCAAAATTCTTTCCTTTCCTCTACAAAGATGTAATAGGATAGGAAATATGTGAGAAGTTCGTGATGAACCGCCTGTAGTAACCTTCGAGTCCCATGAATGATCTGACCTCATTCACATTCCTAGGAGCTAACCATTCCATGGTAGCCCTGATATTATATGGATCCACTGCTATGCCTTCCTTGGAAACAACATGTCCCAAGTAATGTACCTCTGCCTAAAAGAAACTGCACTTACTAATCTTAATGATGCTCTCTCAACAGTCTTAACATTGTTGTTGAGTGTTCTACATGCTCTTCCTCATTCTTAGAATATATTAATATATCATCAATAAATACTATCAGAAACTTATCCAGATAAGGACACAACACACTATTTTTTAGGGTCCAACCCTAACCCCTTTATTTATGTAATAAGCTCAATGGGCTGAGTCATAGTCATTGTTAGTTATAGAGTAAAAAAATCCCACATTAATAAGTGTAAGTGGTTGACCCGCATTAGAGAAAAGGGACCACAGTTAGTTGTAAATGGGTCATAGTTAATAAATAAAGTGGTTAACCAATGTTATGCAAGGGACCTCTAGTAGTTAGGGTTTTGGATGACATTTAGCTATAAATAGTCTTAGTTAGTAAAGGAAATATCATCAAGTCTTATTGTAATCGAGCTCTGCTCTGCTGGAGGTTTCCCCCTCGAAGAGGAAAGTGAACATTGAATCTATTTCTGAATACTAAAATACTTGTTGTTTTTCTCATTTTATGCTATGTTTTGGGTTATATTTCTTTGCATTTCTGGTATTCTAGAATTTCTCGCAGGTCAAGAGCATAACAAGTGGTATCAGAGCACTTTCCAAGGCCAGTTGTACCTCCAATTTTCACATAATTTTTTTTAGGCTAAAGACGTGTTCCAACATCTTTAAACCATGGGATATGTGGTTGAGCACATAAAAATGCGGATTTGGGGAGGCATGCATGTAGGAACTATAAGAGGTGGTCACACTTGTTGGACTCCCTTGTAACCCTCATCGGTACCCCTTCGAGTAGTAGCACATTAGATAGAACCACACACAGACTACACTTCCACATACCCTTGGGTATATCGGAAGACCCCTAGGCTCACCTGAAACCTAGCTTTAAATAAGTCGTCAGTTGTCTTGCTACTACAATACAGTAAGAAAAGCACTCAAGGAGATTACTCATGCATACGATAGAGTAGTCGGGTAGTACGGCTAAGGGTACGGTTGATCTTCCTTAGTTAGTGCTCTGAAATATTAGGCCGAGTACTGTTGTTGGACAATTGCGATTTGTAGCACCTCACACTCCTTTGTGACCGTAGTTCCCTCTACTATTTGAAGATAGCCCACTACCTTATCTTCCAGATCAAATCCAATAGTTGGGGTTCTGCCACCACAGTGAAAATCAGAGCCACAAGTTGGGGTTTTGTCACCACCGTATAAATTAGATCAAACAGTTGGGGTACTGCCACCGTCGTGACACTCACATTCAGCAGTTGGGCTTTCACATTTCCAATCAGACTCTTTATGTAGTGAGGCTTGCTGCTACTACAGTCCAGACCCTATTTCCACAAGACATTGGGCTGGATCAAGTTTTCTGGAATTCGGCTAGTCCATTATTGATGAGTGGGGAGTAAAACTCCTTTCGGTGTTAAAAAAAAAAAACCATCCTGGGACACTTGTAAGAGACTTATCCCATAAGCTTCAGGACGACGAGTTGATCACAATGATACCACTCACTTGTTAGCCTCAATTTTCCGGCGGTCCCAACTTTTTCCGAAGTGACTTCAAGTAACCCCCGCCAATAGATTCCTGAGCTCGCCCTCTTTCCAAGAAGACTACTCTTAAGTAATTGACTGGGGTTTGCATATGGTAGGTACTAGATCTCAAGTCATGGCCCATGAGAAGATCGAGAGCCTTGAAAAAAGGTTGGATGAGTTCCAGGGCAATATGGACCGAATTACCTCACAACTTTCACTGCTCACCAATATGATGCAGAGGTCTCATCGGGAGGAGCATAGTGTTGATGAACACCTCGAAGGAGAATATAGCCATCACATTCACTTCCATGGAAATCACCAACATTCCCACCCTTAGCCACCCAAGCTGGACATGTACAAATTTGATGGCTCTAATCCTGCAATATGGGTAGCACAAATGGAACAATATTTCTCCCTTAATGATATCTGCAAAGATCAAACTAAACTATGTGTGGGAGCCCTTTACTTGGACCAAGAGAGATGGAAATGGTGGCAGTGGCATCATAAATGTTATCCCAGGAACATAACTTGGCACATGTTCTCAAAAGCCCTATGTGACCGCTTTGACAGGGAATCTAATTTTTTGGGTCATCTCACTAAGCTTCGATAGACAGGCATAGTAAAAGACTACATTGCAGCCTTTGAGACATTGGTCATAAGAACTGACGGTCTAGGAGATGACTTCTACTTGGAGTGTTTCATCAATGGTCTTATATAAGCCATCCAAGCCCATGTCTGGATGCACCACCCAACTATGTAGATGGACTCATGCAAAAAGGCCTTCGAGGTGGAACTTGCCTTAGCTGCCCAGTCCAATCATCCAAATTTCATAGCCAAGGGGCATCCCACCCAGGCTGAGGGCCCTACCCAAACATTTAAGGTTCAAAAGGTGTCTCCAACAGAAATGACTAAAAGAAGCAAATAAGGATTTTGCTACTACTGTGATGACAAATACTCCCCGGGGCATAAATGCAAGGAACCAAAATTCTTTCAAGTTGATGCTACTGATAACATCTCATCTAAGAAAGCCCCACCCCTTGGGGGGCCCGAAGGCAAAGTTGAGGAAACCCAACCTAACAATGATCTCATAGCTACACCAAATGAACCAGTTATCTCACTACATGCTTTGGCGGGCATTTCTTCACCTCAAACTCTCAAAATCCTAGGCTTTCTTAAACATCGACCAGTAGTGGTATTGATTGATAGTGGCAGCACTCATAACTTTATCCATAAGCGAGTCACCAAAACTGTTCATTGTTTTTTGCGGGTAGTCTCTAATTTCCAAGTCCTTATTGTTGATGGGGGGACCATGAAATGTGAGGCTGTTGTGAAAATATTAAACTTCATATGAGAGAATACCACCTAAAGACCCACATCATTGTTATTGAAATGGGTGGTGGGACAGAAGCCAAGAAGAGCCATCCACATTGTTTTGGGTGTTGAATGGCTTTGCACACTGGGCCCGATCATAATGGATTTACAAGAGTTATATATGATCTTTAAGCGGAACAACCACATGCATACATTACGTGGACTCCAGGCAAGTGCTCCTACTATCATCAGCTCGCATCGTATGGAAAAGCTTTTGAAAAAGGCCCATCATGAAGTCATCACCCGATTTAATGCCATCCAAGCCATTCAATCCGCTACTCCTCATATTCATCATGAGATGCAACACGTCTTAGATTTCCATCAACGGGTATTTGACAAACCTAAAGAGCTTCCACCTTCTAGGGGTGAACATGATCATAGCATCCCTTTGGTCCCGAGGACCCAACCGCCTAACGTGTGCCCATACCAGTATCCTTTTGTCCAAAATAATGAAATTGAAAAAATCATCAAGGAACTCCTCGAAGCCGGTGTTATCTGTCCCAACACCATTTCTTATTCATAACCAGTGGTCATGGTTCTAAAGAAAGATGGAGAATGGTGCTTGTGTCCAGACTTTTAGGCCCTCAACAAGCTCATTGTCAAAGACAAATTTCCTGTTCCTGTTGTTGACAATCTTCTTGATGAAATAAATGGTGCTTAGTTATTTACCAAGCTAGATCTTCGCTCTGATTATCACCAAATACGCATGAAGGAAGTAGACATTCCCAAGACTGCCTTCCGAACTCATGAAGGTCATTATGAATTCTTGGTCATGCCATTTGGTCTTTGTAATGCTCCATCTAATTTTCAAAGCCTCATGTGCCACCTGCTGAAACCATATCTCCGAAAAATTGTCCTCGTCTTCTTTTATGACATTCTCATCTACAACCTAACCTGGGACAAACATCTTCAACATGTAGACTTGATCTTGCAACTGCTCTGAAATCACAAATTATTTGTCAAATTATCCAAGTGCTCTTTTGGCGTGGAAGAAGTCGAGTATTTGGGACACATTGTGGGTCGTGAAGGAGTGAGGGTTGATCCAAAAAAGATACAAGCAATGCAAGATTGGCCCCAACCAAAAACCTTGAAGAGTTTGAGGGGATTCTTGGGTCTCACTAGCTACTATCACAAATTTGTTTGCAATTATGGTCACATTGCTAGACCCCTCACTAATCTTCTCAAGAAAAATTCATTTCTCTAGACTAATGCAACTCAGCAGGCGTTCGTGGCTCTCAAACAAGCCATGTGCTCCACTCCCGTATTGTCCCTACCAAACTTCACCAAATCTTTTGTGATTGAATGTGATGCTTCCAGTACTGGCATTGGTGTTGTATTAATGCAGAAAAGTCGACCATTGGCCTTCACCAACCAACAACTGAGTGGAAAACATCTGGGTCAACATACATATGAGAAAGAAATGAAGGTCATCTTACATGCAATAGACACCTAGCAACCATACTTGTTGGGACGACGTTTCCAAATCCGCATGGACCATCAAAGCCTAAAATATTTATTAGAGCAACGTCTATCATCACCACAGCAAAATAAATATCTAGCCAAAATGTTGGGATATGATTATGACATAATTTACAAGAAAGGACGTGACAATTTGGTAGTTGATGCTTTATCACACCAATTTGAGGATGAAAGCACCCTGCTATCAATCTCTCTTCCCATCCCATATTGGATTGAAGAGACCCACAAGGAATGGTTCTCACAACTCTCTCTCTCCCAACTTATTAATAACTTGAGAGAAGATCCTAACTCCTCAACCGACTACTCTTGGAAGGATGATATTATTCATTATAAGGATCGAGTAGTTATATCGCCGGCAACCACCCTCAAAACCTGTATTTTGGAAGAGTTGCACTCGTCTCCAACTGTAGGGCATTAAGGCTTTAAGAAGACTTATGCTCGTGTTCATCATTATTTCTTTGGACTGGCATGAAAAATGACATTCTTACTTTTGTAGATGAATGTGATGTGTGTTAACGCAACTAAGGAGAAATAGTCAAGTTGTCGGGAACCTTACAGCCATTGCCACTCCCTGCCTCCGTCTGGACAGATGTTTCCATGGATTTCATCATTGATCTCCCAAAGTTGGGCAACAAATCCATCATCATGGTGGTTGTGAACAGACCTTTTAAATATGCTCATTTTTTCACTCTACCCCACCCATTTACCCCCACTTTCACCAGCAAATTTTCACAAGAACTTTTCAAGCTACAAGGCACGCAACTCCAACTAAGTAGTGCCTATCATCCCCAAACTGATGGTCAAACAGAAGCAGTCAACAAATGTTTGTAGACACATCTACGATGCAGAAAAGCAACATCAACGGGTATTGTGGCTACCTTTAGCTGAATGGTGGTATAATACTAACTATCATAAAGCCACTAAGATGACTCCATACGCGATAGTGTATGGCCAACTTCCACCTTCACCTATTTCTTATATCCCTGGATTTTCTAAGGTGCAGGCAGTTGATCAACTCCTATAGAACCGTGCTACCATGATAGCTCATCTCAAAGATAATTTACATCAAGTTTTTGTAGTGGCTACAAAAATCCTCCAAAACTTTACCTTAGCCTGTTTTAGAGCCTCCCTACCAAACTTACACAACACTTTGTCTTGTTGCGTCAAGTACTCAAGCTTCAGTGTTTTCCTCACACAAAAGCAACCTGTCAATCACAGTAGATCCATTCCCCTCACAGGCTGCTTACCCGGACTTGGTCCAATTGCAGGTTGAGAAAATTCCCCTTGAAAATTGCACATTCCTGGATGGCAACTAACCTTCCCTCCAGGAATTGTGCAATCCTCTCTGACAACCTGTTGGACTCCAGGATTGTGCAATCTTGCCAGCCAACCCTTCCAGTAGGATTTGCACAATTTTTCCCACCAGCAGGCTGTTCAAACCAGGATTTGAGGAACTCTGGGCAGCAGTCAGCTGCTCTGCCCAGAAATTGCGCAGTCCCCTTGGGCAGTCAGCCCATCTCCAAGCCGAGAATGCGCATTTTCCCCAACAATTGAGCACTTGCATGCATGAACAGTCTGGTTTACCAGTTCCACCCGAGAGAGAGGAAAAACTTGACTTGCATGCATGCATGGCTTGATCTTCCTGGAATAGAAAAAGGAAACATGCAAAAGGCATCCCATGATTTAGGGAACTATATTTAGAAGTTGGGGGTTACATGCAAAGTTGTTTTAGAAGTTTTCCTCCAAGTGTCGCTTTTTCCTAGATTTGTGGCATGGGCGTCATGAGACCAAACTTATTTATTCGACGCATCAGAGCTCATTCATTCACATTGATCTTGGAGTTCTAACATCCCACAGCACATCTAGGACCCTTCGACTCATCCGGCTCATCTATTCATGGGTAAGTGGCCTGAATTTGTCTTTTTCAGCATTTATGTCGCGTTTTCTGTATTCGCTTGTGTGGGTGTTGTTTGCTTGATTTATTTAAACGCCTACTATCGTTTACATATATTCTAGCTTGTCCTAGCTCTGTTTCAATTTTCATTCCTATCTCACTGTTGTCACATGCATGAAACTGTTTTGCACGGACATTCGCCCAACCGGCGAACGACCTCACCCACATGCATCTTGATTTGTTTGTTGAATCTTCCATTCATGTTTTACATGCATTGTTTATCACTTCTGCTATCACTTAGTGTCGCCATGCATTTCATCGACTTACTTGCTTTCAGTTTCAAGTCAATGAGTAGGACCAACCTTGGCCCAGTCTCTGTCTTCACCAAGGATGCATTGCGCAATCTGGAGAGGGAAGGCTCACCTTCCCCTCCAAATTTGAGCATTTTGGCCGAACACTGGCCTCTTAAACTGTTTTGTGCATTGTTGGAGGACAGTGGTTGCTTGGCATAGGAAAATGTGCAAATCTGTCACTGGGCCAGCAGTCCTTCCCAGCTGGAATTGCTCATTTTTCAATCCCAACAGCTAGCTGCCCAACTCGATTGTGCATTTGGCAGATCCAGCAGCCAGTCCAACCTCCCAGAAAGCCCAGACTACCTTTTTCACAGTTATGGCAGCTAGTCACTCAGCCCCCAATGAAATTTGCGCAATCTTCCTCATCAGTTTCCCAGGTATGTGCCGTGTCCTTCCCCGGATTTGCTTTTTTTTCACCAACATATTTCTTTCCATGCATGCTGCTTGTTTCTAGATCTTTTAGGTGTTCATATGTCTCAATGGCTTCCAAGAGAACAGGATCTCAAGATACTAATGGTATGGCAGTTGGAGCAGTAGTTGAGTAGGTGTCCTCTGGTCTGTCGATTTATGAAGATACGAAGTTGTATCTAGACAAGGACATCAAACTGAAGTGGCAAGAGGTGAATGAAACATTTGCAGGTACTTTTGGGGAAGACCTTGAAGACCTTCAGGTGTATGTGAACATTCATAAGTCTAGATTGTACCGGATTACATGCAGATACCCCACGTTCCCATGCACGGACATGATTCACTAGATCATCTCTCACAATGACTCCGAGACGATTACCTTGAGCAGTGTCAGTGGGATGAAGCTCGCAACCTTCTGGGCAAGAGATTATGATGAGATGTATCAGTTGATCGAGCCCATGAGTGTCATGACTCCCCCGTTCAGCTTGCCCAACAACAGAGGCCACTCCAGAGACATTCTGAAGGATTGGGTAAAGGAGCCAGCTCATTTCAGGATGATCCCCAATCAGATCTATAAGAAAAAGATATTGAGGAAGGCATACCAATACTTGGTCATATTCGCATGTCAACTGAGCGGCCAAGTGAGCACTGAGATCTTCCCTCAGATTTGGGTGGTCGCGTTGGATCAACTAGCTAAAGAAGGAAGACCATGCAACTGGTCTTGCATACTGGCTCATCAAGTGAAGGAGAAAGTCATGAAGGCTCGACAGTCACCCGAAGGCATGCATGCAATGGTTTACATGTCCGCCTACATTCTAGATGTAGTTTGTGCCTGACATGAGTTCCCGAGCTTAGAATGGGCATGGTCACCGATGGAGACTGTTGTGAGCATGTATTTCAAGTTATTGTCCAAGTGCAGCTTCAGAGGAGTGATCATACGATTGTCCAACCATCTTGTCACCCCAGTGTACAGGTTTATATTCGAACAAGATCCACCCTGCATGTTAGAAGAAGCGATGAAGGCATTGTTAAGCATTGCAGATTTGTATGCCTCACCAGATGACACGTTCATCCAAGTCTTCAATGCGGAGAAGCCTCCGCATGTTCTGCCAAAGTTTTCTTTGGACATGTTTGTCATACAGGAAGTACCGTATCATATCTCACCAAGATTAAAAGCTAGGTTGCAGCGTAAGAAGAAGGCACCTTGGTCCACTCTTTTGTTGCATACTGGGTTATACAAGATCCGGAGCATCAAGCAAGCAGATGTCGAAGCTAAACAGATGAAGAAGTACCCGTTCGACCTCTAAAGCTTCAACCCGTATGACCCACATTGCATTATGAAGGATCACTGTATGAGAGTTTAGTTTAATTCGATCCATTGGGCATGTCATTGGGCCTAGGAGGACTCATGGAGGTATTGCTTCAATTCCACCAAACCCAATGAACAAGTCAGTTTTGCCGTAGAGTGGTTAGCATAGCAGCATGAAGCAGCATCAAGGAGAACACCAGTAGTAGCAACAACAACAGAAACAACAGAGTCAAGCATACCTATGCGTGACAAAGGGAAGAAAAAGATTGTCGACCGCATGGAGGAGGAACAAAGTTGCAAGTTTCGAGAAGATCCACTTGTAGAACAAACAGTTATGGCTATTCAAGTAGCGCAACAAGCGAATCGCACGAAGGCAAAGGGATAAGAAGAGAATGGAAGAATCAAAGAAGGAGTTGCATGAGCTAAGGGAGCAACTCCGGAAAGAACAAGAGCTACACCAACTGGAGAAGGAAGCGCAACAGCAACAGATTCAGCAGTGGGTGCATCACGTGCAGACAGATGAAGCAGCACCTGTACAAGTAGTTGATTCTTCTGAACAGTTGGCATCAGGCGAATAGGGTGAACCCTTGCAGGGGCAAGACTTTGCTCAGGAGATAGAATAGGCTCTTGAATAGTTGGATGCAGACATGGAGCAGTAGGAGTTGGAACAGGACACTAACCTCATGCCTCACCAAAGAGAGGTCGACTCACCTACTTCAATGCATCTAGACGATGAGAAAGTATCGGATGACCAAGGAGGCACTGAGATCCTTGGTGGTCAACTGAAAGTAGACATTCACAACATCTCCTTTGACGAATCTCATCACAGAGTTGTGCAGTATAAGAGAGTACCGACTCCGGAAGACCAAACATCCCCTGTGCAATTTGAAGAGAAAGTGATTGTGACTAATGTGCACAAGCATCCAGCTATATTGGTCGATGCAACTAGAGTGTACGTCGAAGCCACTAGCTCAATTATTCATTTTCTCATAGCTGAGAATGAGAAAATGGTGAAGGAACTATAGGTGGCCAAGCAGGGAGGAGACTTGGTGACAATGTCCGCCTGAGCTAAACTGAAGAAGGAAATATTGGATGAAGTGTTGTCCTTGGACACAATTATGCAAGCATTGTACTCCAAGTTTGGTACCATGCATCAAGCAGTCATTCAACTCCACGGATGGCAGCATAAATGTGCAAGAAGAGTATGCATCTTGAAGAACATACATAATGTTGTTGATAACAAGCGAGCATGGACGATGAACTACAAGGGAGCCCCGCTTCACTTGCCATAGATGATGAATGCTAATGTGGTCGAGATGAAAGCACGTATCCGGAGTCGGGTCTGGAACTATGAATACCTGCCACAACTCATCACTAGCATACAAGCTTCCCATGCACGAGTATTCAAAAGCATGGAGGTTATAGTGCACACTCATGCGATCCCATCACTTGGGACCCTCACTCAGGCGAAGACCAAGAAGCAGTCCCAACAGGAGCTTGACTCATACTTTGACGAGTTGATGTGCACTGCCACCAACCTAGACTTGCCTATCAGTGCAGACATCATGTGCAAGTACATTGTTGGTCTGGCCACACTAAAGACAATGATGTGCATGCTCACAGACAAGTTAGATAGAGGAGCCTGAGCAGTGTACCCAGATGCTATGGAGGCAAGGTTCAGGTTTCAGATGGATGTCATAGCAAAACACACGGACACTGTCAAGGACTAACAATCTTGGCATCAATATTCATTGTTGATCAACACGAGGATGTCAAGCAGTTGGACTTCTATGGTTGTCTAAGTCTGAATGATGTCTAGTTTGGCTTGTACAAGCCATTGTTCACATGGGTACATATGCATTGTAATATTGAGTCATGTCAGGTGTAAGTCAAGTGTCAAGAGTGGATGTAACAGTCATAGAGTAGGTGAAGAGTCATGAGGGTAGTTGAATGTTCACAAAGGGGAATGTCAAGGGTCACCCCACCCTTTGCTATAAATAGTCCCTCATAACTCATTGTATAGGATTTTGGTCAGCTAATCTTCTACTAAGACTATTTTGAAGAAGGCTTGGACAGTATTGTAACGTGCCTTGGCTTCATTGCACGGAGCTAGTATATCTCTTTGGAGGATTAGATAGATGTGGCTATAATATTCCACTTTTGAGGCTAGCAGGTTTACATGGATGTATTGTATGATTGTGACTTACACTTCTTTATATAATAAGAGCCATCACATTTTCATGCATATGTTTTTATTGTAGTTGGACTGCTCCAGTTGCTTTAATGATATGTGTTGTTTAACTTACATACTTGTGTATGAACTGATTCACATGCAATTATATGAATCTTGTTGTTAATGTGTTGCATATGTTTTTAATGTTGTCACCGTCTGTGTCAACTGCTCTGCCAGACATCAAATAGACCTTTCACTTGAACCTTTCTATAACAACTTTCACACTCGTCTCGGACTAATTTGTGAGTGTTGTACATGTTATCTTACCTTGTATGATGTGGCTGCCACATCCGAGCGGACTGCTCCGCTGAAAGTTGTGCATGTCCTTTGTGTTGTGTGTTCCTAGCCGAGTTGGGACTAATCCCTTTCAACCTGGAAATCACCTTCACTTCCTTCCCCTTTTGTAGTGTTGGAACCTCTCATACCCTTCCTTGACTCAATGCACCAGTCACACCCTTGTTGCTGACAGAATCATTCTACTTGTCTCTGTGTGACACCACGGTCAAGGCATTACCTTACGACCCACTGCTGGGACTCCTACACCAAGCGGTCTAAGGTCTAATTGGGACTTCTTACCAGGGAGATCCCCTTGACATGTTGGTGGGTCCAGCACCGTCAACATTTTTGGCGCTAGAAGGAGGGCCTGATGACAAGCAGCGTCCTCTCATCTAGTTTTGAACCTTTGCATATCTTCCATGGAGTCTTGCATTCTTCTTCCCCCGATATGTTTTTCAAATTGTGAAGATGTCTCCATCTCGGGGAAGCTTTTCAATCTCTTGTCCACTCACACGTATGATGGTGAATGAGAAGTGGCCTGGCCTGAGAACTTACATAACTTTCTTTCCATGATTCAAGGGGAAGATGAGTTTACTGACAAACAGGTTTGTTTGTTGCTTGCATTCACACTTCGCAAATCTCCATTTCATTGGGTGCTCAGCCTACTGGCTGACACTGTGCACTCATTTGAGCACTTATGTGATCTTATTGAACACATGTTCTATCATTTTGATCCAGACCATCTTGACCGGAAACTGTTACAGCAACGAAGGGCTCCACATGAATCCGTCATTGATTTTTGGCATCGCTTCCTTGACTTACAGTTTCAAGCTCCGAGGAGCCAAATGAATTTTCCTCATCTCTGGGACCGATTCGAGTATTGTCTTAAGAAATCTGCCCATCCTAAGAGAAAGCTTGATGTCAAACCTCGCTCAACCTTCTTCGTTGATGGAACTGTGCAATCCCATGTGGGAGTAGGCATTGTCTCAATGGACTATCTGCCTCCCTCTCATTCAATAGTTCCACCATCGCCCAGTGATTTTGAGGATCATGTTTTCACACCTGTTCATCCTTCGCACTCTCCCAACATCACTCCACTCCATTCTCGCGCAAATTTGGTTGTGAGTCCTTCGAGTTCCAATATGCATTCTTTTATTCGACCTTTGTCTTCACACTGAGGTTTTCCTCCGGATGATGTTATCTTGTGTTCATCCATTCCAGACTCTTCACTTGTTGTGAACGAGGAACAACCCACTAAAGGAGTTGGTGTTGCACAACCAACATGCACTGTGATTCATGAACAGTATGAGTGGGAGCTTGAACATCAACACTCAGCAAAGGATGACTCCCTTTCGTTCGTGCCCCCTCCGTTTTTTCCTAGCCTCTTTGGTGAACCTGCCATCCTTGATTTTGCATGTGTGTGTTCATCCACAGATGAACCCATTATTGATCACTTGCGGGACTCACCGGATGTTAGTCCATCATTCGACAACGGAGAAGATAAGTTATTCATTGAAGATCCACTTGATCCTTCATCTGTATTTTCCGGAAACACAGAGGATGAGTTCGTTCGCTCTTCATCTACCCCTCTGTTTGATTCATCTGTTCATGAGGATGCTGAAGAATTCATTGATTTTTTTATCGTGGTGGCCATCATCCATTTGCTTCCAATTTTGATCACGATCACGAATCTATCACAGTTAATCTTTCAAAGCCACCGGTGTATGATGATCTACCTGATGATGAAGTTGAGACACCCAAGACTGTCGAGGCACTTCAGCTCGAGCTGTTGGTTATGTCAGGCCCTCACTCTCTTGACGTTAGTCTTACTTATAATCATGAAATCGTTCAATCGCCTAATGCTCCTCATCATTCATTTGTATGCATTGAAGATCCATCTCACACAAAGATCACACTTCCTCCACTCTAACTGCACGATCTCATTGCTCATGCTTTGGAGGAGTCTTACATTGCAAGCACTCGTTCGCGACGCAAGTTGTCTTTGTTCCTTTCTTTTGCTTGCATGTCACAGTCAAGAGTGTGCTTATGCTTCAAAATTGAACATAGTGTCACACAGCACCATGATAAGTCCACGGATTGCTTGTCATGCACATGCACTCCCTTATGTCCCGTGGCCACATTGAAACACGAAGTGTGGCTGTCTTCACTATTATATCTTTCTAGTATGCTGGTCCACACAAATGGGTTACTCGCGGACCAAGCCTTCACCAACATGGGTCTACCAATGCGCCGATGGCTGAATTGGAAGTATCACTTCATGTGATCAAGCCCGTGCATCGTTAGTGTAGGAGTAGGAGCAGTGTTTGCTTTCAGTTGATTTCTTGCATGCTTGTTTACTTACATGCTTTTTTTGCTTGATTGTTTGATTGCTTGCTTTGCTTTCACTTTTGCTTCTGCTTTTGCTTGGTTTTGTTGTTAGTTCATTCACTTATTTCGTTCGTAGGTTAGTTCGCATGAAACCATGTATGACTCTTGAAGCAAGCTCGGTAAAGTACAAGAGGGCTTGTACAACTATCACTACTTGGTTATCTGTCATCTTGCTTTTGTATGATGAGCTTGTTACTTTAGTCCATGATACGTCGAAGGGAAATACGTATTGTTCGAAGTGAACCTTGGTGTAAACGCAACGCTTGCGTGCTAACTAGTGTCACCTTCTCCAGTCGATTGTTTTTGGGTTAACCCTTGTTAGCAAGTAGAGTAAGGTGAGGGGGAAAACCTTAATAGGCACGTTAGAGATATAATAAACTACTTCTCTATTGGAACAACCTCCTTTGCTCTCAATAAGTCAGGATCTCTCTTCCACCTCTGAAATGAATAAGTTCTATGCACAGTGAAAATGGAAAAATGAAAAGTCAAAAAAAAAAATCAAAATGAAAAATGAATAAGGTGAAAGAAGAGAAAGACTTCCTGTGTAGGGAGGTGATGCAAGTAACTCCGTCGGGGTATTGACCAAGGTCTCTGACATCCAAGCCATGCTTGTGTTCCTATGTGACTCCACCAGGGTACTATCCAGGCCTGCTGGCAGTGGAGCAACACCAAAGATGAAACTAAGACTTTGACGACTATACTGCTTGTGCACCTATATACACCTCAACCCCAATTGAAGAAACTATGTTGCCTTGGCTTGGAATGCGTGTCAATCGACCAAGGGCTCGGAAAATGCTACATCTTACAATCAAGTTAGTGTGAAACCAAGATGAGCTGAGAACAAAACAATACTTCCGGAGGTGTTAGACTTGCTTTTCACGAACAAGGTCCATTCAGAGAGATCGAGTTATACCAGTGTGTCACCAAGTGTTGTAGCAACTACAACCACCCTCCAAAACTTTGCCTTAGCCTGTTTTGGAGCCTCACTACCAACCTTACACAACAGTTTTCCTTGTCGCGTCAAGTACTCAAGCTTCAGTGTTTTCCTCACACAAAACCAGCCTGTCGATCACAGTCGATCCATTCCCCTCACAGGTTGCTTACCTGGACTTGGTCCAGTTGTAGTAGCTTCTCCTTGAAAGTTACGCATTCCTAGAGGGAAACCATCCTTCCCTCCAGGAATTGCACAATCCTCTTTGACAGCATGTTGCGCTCCAGGATTGTGCAATCCTGCCAGCCAACCCTCCCAGCAGGATTTGCACAATTTTTCCCAGCAACGGGTTGTTCAGCCCATGATTTGCACAAATATCAGTAGCATTCAACTGCTCTTCCCAGAAATTGCACACTCCCCTTGGGCAGTCAACCCAGCTCCAAGCCAGGAATGCACATTTTTCCCAAACAGTTGAGCACTCGCATGCATGAACAGTTCGGTTGACTAGTTCCACCCGGGATCGAGGAAACTTGACTTACATGCATGCATGACTTGATCTTCCTGGAATAGCAAGAGACAACATGCAAAAGGCTTCCCATGATTTAGGGAACTACTTTTAGCAGTCGGGGGTTACATGCAAAGTTGTTTTGGAAGTTTCCCTCAAAGTGTCGCTTTTTCCTAGATTTGTGGCATGCACGCCATGAGACCAAACTTATTTATTCAACGTATTAGAGCTCATTCATTCACATCGATCTTGGAGCTTTGACATCCCACAACACATCTAGGACTCTTCGACACATCCAACTCAGCTATTCACGGGTAAGTGGCCTCAACTTGTCTTTTTCAGCATTTCTGTCACTTTTTGTGTATTCGCTTGTGTGAGTGTTGTTTTCTTGATTTATTTGAACGCCCGTTGTTGTTTAAATATATTCTAGCTTATCCTAGCTCTGTTTCAATTTACATTGCTATCTCACTGTTGTCGCATGCATGAAACTGTTTTGCACGGACGTTCACCCAACCGGCGAATGACCTCACCCACATGCATGTTGATTTTTTTGTTGAATCTTCCATTCATGTTTTGCATGCATTGTTTATCACTTTTGCTATCACTTAGTGTTGCCATGCATTTCATCGACTTACTTGCTTTGAGTTGCTCGTTAGCTAGTCGAGCCAACCTTGGCCTGGTCTTTGCCTTCACCAAGGTTGCATTGCACAATCTGGAGAAGGAAGGATCACCTTCCCCTCCAAATTTGCGCATTTTGGCCCAGCATTGGCCTCCTGAATGTTGGCATTATGGCTCAACTGTTGTCCTTGATGGCAACTCATACAGGTGATAGATCCCAGTACAACAGGTCAGTAGCAGAGATTGATGATCAGCTCACAAAGAATGAAGAAAATAAGAAGTACGCAGGTGCGTCGTTTCAGTAGGTGCGGTCAGAGGCTGGGTCCGCAGGTTCTGCGTTCAGAAGGTGCAGACATGTTCGCGGGATCACAGAACAAAAGGTGCGGTCCTAAAGTGCACACACTTTCATGCAGAGAAAAGCACACGTGGGGTTTCTTATGTTTAACCCTTGGTATTTAGCCCGTCGGGTCCGTGGTATTGTGTTATTATGGTTTTGGACCGTGGTATTGTGAAAGGCCTAAGGCTATAAAAGAGGAAGGAGATCATTTGGCTAGAGTATGCTTATGGGTTGAATATCTTAAGGAGAGCAAGATCTGAAATTCTGATTGGTGAGCGATATCTAGATCTACATCAAGGAGAAATTTGAGCTTTATAGGGCAAATCTACTGATGGGTCGAGATCTCCTTTGCGCATGATCAGATCTGTAGATCTGATAGTCTGTGGCATATTTGAAGTCTGGTCCGCAGGTGCGACATGTTTCAGGCACGGAGATCCGCAGGCCACTGAAGGAGAAAGCGCGGAGATCCGCAGGCAGATCGAAGAAAAGATGCGGAGGTTCGCTGGCCAGAGATCGGTGTAGGTGCGGAGGATTACAGGAGGATCGCAGGCCAGAGACGGGTACAGTGCGGAGGTGCGCAGGAGGATCGCAGGACAGAGACGGGTACAGTGCGGAGGTGCGCAGGCAACCCTCAGCCGTAGGTGCGGATGCCCGCAGAAAAGAAGACTGTTAGCTGCGGATACCCGCGGATCAATAGTTGGTGCAGGAGCGGATGCCCGCAGGTTTCCATTGAAGAAGTTGCGTACTTTTCCTAAAATAGGTTTTAGCTGCTTCTGTTGTTTACTGAAGTGTTCTTTTTTTTGAAGTGATGTCTGGTATTATGTTCTGAGAAGTGATTGACTGAATGATTATGATTAGCTTCAGTATTGATGGATGAATGGATAAGGTTCATAATGACTTATCCTTATATGATCTGATGGACTAGATCTGATTGCTGACACGCATACTATCCTTGTATATGTATTGATCTGGTGATTGGGTGATTCAAAAGATTGATTGATTATGTGCTTCAATGATATTTATGGGTCCAGTATGAAAATTGGATGAAATGTGGCCTTTCAGATTATGTGTTGTGCTTCAGGAGTATCCAGTATGAAAATGTATGAAACGTGGTACCCGGAGGAGAGAAGATTGTAGGCCGGCGCCTACGTACTAGTATCTTAGCTAGTACAAGAGCTAAGGGGGTTGTAGCTCCCTTCCAGGAGAGACTGGAGAACGAGAGAGGGTTGAAGCTCTCTGCAGGTAGAAGCCTGCGTACTGGTATAAGACTGCACCAGTACATAAATATTGTAAAAGGATTTTCTTATTAAGAAGAAGATTGAGATGACTTGCAGTAGGTGGTTTTCTCCCACATTGGGTTTCCACCTTATATCATGGTGTTCATGTGTGTGGCTTATGTGTGATGATCTGTTCTATTTTACTGCACCTGTTTATTGTTAATATGGTTGATAATGTTCTAATGCACTCATTAAGAATCAACTAACTGAATCATAAGAAGTTATGGAAGTAGCATATATGAATCTGAATATGGAAATGAAAAGGTTTTATTGATGTGATAATACTGATTCACCCCCCCCCCCTCTCAGTATTATTTCCAACACTGAACTATTTTGCACATTCCTGGAGGACAGTGGTTGCTTGGCCCAGGAAATTGCACAAATTTTTCCCTGGCCAGCAGTCCTTCCCAGCTAGAATCGAGCATTGCGAAATCCCAACAGCCATTTTCCCAACTGGATTGCGCATTTCGTAGATCCAATAGCTAGTCTAGCCTCCTAGACAGCCCAAACTACCTTTTGCGTAGTTCTGGCAGCCAGTCACTCAGCCTCCCAGTGAAATTTGCACAATCTTCCTCATTAGTTTCCCAGGTATGTGTTGTGTCCTTCCCCGTATTTGTTTTGTTTTCACTAACATATTTCTTGCCGTGCATGCTGCTTGTTTCGAGATCTTTCAGGTTTTCATTTGTTCAATGGCTTCCAAGAGAACAGGATATCAGGACACTAATGGTATGGAAGTTGGAGCAGCATCTGAGCAGGTGTCCTCTGTTCTGCCAATCTATGAAGATACAAAGTTGTATTTAGACAAGGACATCAAACTAAAGTGGCAAGAGGTGAATGAAACATTCGCAAGTACTTTTGGGGAATACCTTGAAGACTGTCAGGTGTACGTGAACATTCATAAGTCCGTCTTATATCGGATTGCATGAAGATACCCTGTGTTCCCATGCGCAAACATGATTCACTAGATCGTCTCTCACACTGACCCCGAGACGAGGACCTTGAGCAATGTCTGTGGGATGAAGCTCGCAACCTTCTGGGCATGAGATTACGATGAGATGTATCAGATGATCAATCCCATGACTATCATGACTCCCCCGTTCAGCTTGCCCAATAGCAGAGACCAATCCAAAGACATTCTGAAGGATTGGGTAAAGGAGCCAGCTCGTTTCAAGATGACTCCCAATCAGATCTATAAGACAAATATATTAAGGAAGGCATACCAATACTTGGTCATATTCGCATTTCAACTGAGCAGTTAAGCGAGCACAGAGACCTTCCCTCAAAGTTGGGTGGTCGCGTTGGACCAACTAGCTAGAGAAGGAAGACCATGCAACTGGTCTGGCATACTGGCTCATCAGCTGAAGGAGCAAGTCACGAAGGCTTGACAGTCACCTGAAGGCATGCATGCAGAGATTTACATGTCCGCCTACATTCTAGATGCAGTCTATGCCTAAAATGAGTTCTCAGGATTAAAGTGGGCATGGTCATCGGCGGAGACTGTTGTGAGCATGTATTTCAAGTTATTGTCTGAGTGCAGCTTCAGAGGAGTGATCATACAGCTGTCTGACCATCTTGTCACCCCAGTGTATAGGTTGATATTTGAACAAGATCCACCCTGCATGTGAGAAGAAGTGATTAAGGCATTATTAGGCATTGCAGATTGGTATGCCTCACCGAACGAGACATTCATCCGAGTGTTCAGTGCAGAGAAGCCTCTGCATGTTCTACCAAAGTTTGCTTTGGACATGCTTGTCATGCAGGAAGTAGCGTATCATATCTCAACAGGATTAATAGCTAGGCTGCAGCGGAAGAAGAAGGCACCTTGGCCCACTCTTCCATTGCAGATTGGGTTATACGAGATTCGGAGCATCAAGCAAGCGGATGTCGAAGTTGAATAGATGAAGAAGTACCCGTTCAACCTCCGAAGCTTCAACCCATATGACCCACATTGCATTGTGAAGGATCACTGCATGAGAGTTCAGTTCAATTGGATCCATGGGGCATGTCATTGGGCCGAGGAGGACTCATGGAGGTATTGCTTCAATTCCTCCAGACCCAATGAATAGGTCAGTTTTTCCATAGAGTGGTTAGCACAATAGCATGAAGCAACATCACAGAGAACACCAGTAGTAGCAGCAGTAGCAGAAATAGCAGATCCAAGCATACCTATGCGCAACAAAGGGAAGAGAAAGATTGTCGACCGCATGGAGGAGGAACAAAGTTGCAAGTTTCGAGTAGATCCACTTGTAGAACAAGCAGCTATGGCTATTCAACAAAAGACGCAGCAGCATGATAAGCGAATCGCGTGAACACAGAGGGATAAGAAGAGAATGGAAGAAGTGGAGAAGGAATTGCATGAGCTGAGGGAGAAACCTCGGAAAGAATAAGAGCTGCACCCATTGGAGAAGGAAGCACAGCGGCAGCAGATTCAGCAGGGGGTGCATCACGTGCAGACAGACAAAGTAGCGCCCGTACAGGTAGTTGATTCTTCTAAATAGTTGGCATCAGGTGAGTAGGGTGAACCCTCGTGGGGGCAAGACTTTGCTTAGGAGATAGAATAGGCTCTTGAACAGTTGGATGCAGACATGGAGCAACAGGACATGGAATAGGACACTGACCTCATGCCTCACAAAAGAGAGATTGACTCACCAACTTCAATGCATCCAGATGATGAGCAAGTCTCGGATGACCAAGGAGGCACTGAGATCCTTGGTGGTCAACCAGAAGCAGAGATGCACAACATCTCCTTTGACGAATCTCATCACAGAGTTGTGCACTCTCAGAGAGTACCGACTCTGGAAGACCTAACATACCCTGCGCAATTTGAAGAGCAAGTGATCATGAGTGATGTGGACAAGCATCCAACTACATTGGCCAATGCAACTAGAGTGTATGTCGAAGCCACTAGCTCAAGTGTTCATTTTCTCATAGTTGAGAATGAGCGAATGGCAAAGGAACTACAAGTGGCCAAGCAGGGAGGAGACTTGGTGACAATGTCCGCCTCAGCTGAACTGCAGAAGGCAATACCAGATGAAGTGTTGTCCTTGGACATAATTATGCGAGCATTGTACTCCAAGTTTGGTACCGTGCATCAAGCAGTTGTTCATCTCCATGGATGGCAGCAGTGATGTGCAAGAAGAGTACACATTTTGAAGAACATACATACTGTTGTTGATAACATGCAAGCATGGATGATGAAGTACAAGGGATCCCAGCTTCACTTGCCAAAGATGATGAAGTCTAATGCGGTCGAGCTGTAAGCACGTATCCAGAGTCAGGTCCGGAACTATGAAGACCTGCCGCAACTCATCACTAGCATACATGCTTCCCATGCACGAGCATTCAAAAGCATGGAGGTTATAGTGCACACTCATGCCATCCCATCACTTGGGACCCCCACTCAGGCAAAGACCAAGAATCAGGTCCAACAGGAGCTTGACTCGTACTTCGACGAGCTGATGTGCACTGCCACCAGCCTAGACTTACCTATCAGTGCAGACATCATGCACAAGTACGTTGCTAGTCCGGCCACACTAAAGATAATGATGTGCATGCTCACAGACGAGTTGGATAGAGGAGCCCGAGCAGTGTACCCAGATGCTATGGAGGCAAGGTTCAGGTTTCAGACGGATGTCACAGCAGAACACACGGACACTCTCAAGGACTACCAAGCTTGGTATCAATATGTCACTGTTGATCAGCATGAGGATGTCAAGCAGTTGGAATTCTATGGTTGTCTAAGTCCAAATGATGTCTAGTTTGTCTTGTCCAAGCCATTGTTCACATGGGTAAATGTGCATTGTAATGATGAGTCATGTCAAGTGTAAGTCAAGTGTTAAGAGTGGATGTACCAGTCATAGAGTAGTTGAAGGGTCATGAGGATAGTTGAATGATCACAAAGGGGAATATCAAGGGTCACCCAACCCTTTGTTATAAATAGTCTCGCATAACTCATTGTATAGGCTTTTGGTCAACCAAGCTTCTATTAAGACTATTTTGAAGAAGGCTTAGATAGTATAGTAACGCGCCTTGGCTTCCCCACTACACGTAGTTAATACATCTCTTTGGAGGAGCAGGCGGATGTGGTTGTAACATTCCATTGTTGGGGCTAGCAAGTTTACATGGATGTATTGTATGATTGTGACTTACACTTCTTTATATAATAAGAGCCATCACATTTTCATGCATATTTTGTTATTGTAGTTGGACTACTCTGATTGCTTTAATGATATGTGTTGTTTAACTTAAGTACTTGTGTATGAACTAATTCACATGCAATTATATGAATCTTATTGTTAATTTTTTGCATATGTTGTTAATGTTGTCACCATCCATGTCGACTACTTTGTCGGACATCAGACAGACCTTTCACTTGAACCTTTCTATACCAACTGTGACACTCATCTCAAACTGATCTGTGAGTGTTGTACATGTTATCTTACCTTGTATGATGTGACTACCACATCTGAGTGGTTTGCTCTATCGGAAGCTATGCATGTCCTTTGTGTTGAGTGTTCCTAGCCGAGTTGGGATTGACCCCTTTCAACCTGGAACTCACCTTCACCTCCTTCCCCTTTCGAAGTGTTGGAACCTCTCATACACCTTCCTTGACTCACTGCATCAGTCACACCCTTGCTGCCGACAGAGTTATTCTACTTGCCTCTGTGCACACAGAGGTCAAGGCATTACCTTACAACCCATTGCTGGGACTCCTACACCAAACGGTGTGAGGTCTAATTGGGACTTCTTACTGGGGAGATCCCCTTGACATGTTGGCGGATCCAGCACTGTCAACACAAGCTCATAATCAAATGAAGCAACAGGCAGACTCGCATCCTTCCGAGCGCACATTTCAAGAAGGGGATTAGGTATTCTTGTGATTGCAACCATATAAGCACACATCTCTCAAATAAAAGGGATGCCAGAAACTATCACCAAAATTATATGTACCTTATCAAATACTTCAGCGCATTGTAGCAGTCGCCTACAAATTGGCTTTGCCACCAACTTCAAAGATCCATCTGGTCTTCCATGTATCATGCCTCAAGAAAGTGGTGGGGAACAATTATCGAATTCAAACTAGTTTACTCAAATTTGATGAGGAAGGCTCACTCTAGCTCCAACTAGAATAGGCCCTCAATACCCTTGAATGACATCTTCGCAGCCACATGATCAAGGAAGTCCTCGTCAAGTGGAAAGACACCTCTCCAAAAGATGTGACCTAGGAACTAGCCACTATTCTTCAGCAATTTCTGCGGCTTCAGCCTTGAGGACAAGGTTGCTTTTGATGGGGGAGGGTATGTTAGGGTCCAAACCTAACTCCTTTATTTATGTAATAAGCCCAATGGGTCGATTCATAATCATAGTTAGTTAGAGAGTAAATAAACCTCACATTAATAATTGTAAGTGGTTGACCCGCATTAGAGAAAAGGCACCACTGTTAGTTGTAAACGGGCCATAGTTAATAAATAAAGTGGTTAACCCATGTTATGCAAGGGACCTCTAGCAGTTAGGGTTTTGGATGTAATTTAGCTATAAATAGTCTTAATTAGTAAAGGAAATATCATCGAGTCTTATTGTAATCAAGCTCTGTTGTGCTAGAGGTTGCCCCCTTAAAGAGGCAAGTGAACGTTAAATCTATTTATGAATAGTATGGGTTATATTTCTTCGCATTTTTGGTATTCTGGAATTTCTCGCGGGTCAAGAGCATAACATTATGCATCAAACACATGAAAGTATTTGGACCATTAATCAGACCAAAAGGAACCACATCAAACTCATAACACCTAAACCTGGTTCGAAAAGCAGTCTTGTAAATGTCCTCTTCTTTGATGTGTACCTAATGATATCCTGATCTCAAATCAATATTTGAAAAAAAAAATCATTAATCCTCGGTAATGGGTACCTGTTATTATCATCACCTTGTTCAACTGCATGTAATAAATACACAACCCGAGAGCACCATCCTTCTTATCCACAAACAACATTAGTGCACCCCAAGGCAATTCACTTGGCCTAATGCATCCCTTGTCAAGCATTTCCTTCAACTATAACTTCAATTCTACTAACTCTAGAGTGCTCATCCAGTATAGTGCCTTTGATGGTGGTGTTGCCCCTACTACCAAATAGAGAAATCCACTTCCTTGTGAGGAGGCAACTCTGAAATCTTTGCTGGAATTACATCTTGAAACTGTTGCAAAACCGAATACCTCTTCAAGGCTCCGCACTCTCAATATCCTTACCTTTATCATTGGAAACATGCACTGCAAATAATTCACACCCTTTCATGCAATTGTGCTTTGCTTGCATAATGGTAACCATTCTCACCGATGTAGGCTTCTTCTTCTTACCATGCAAGATTCTATTTTCTCCATCACCATCCAAACATTCGATAGACTTCCCATAACAATCCACCTTAGTCATGTGAAGGTACAACTAATCCATGCCTAGCAGCATACTGTATGATCCCAATGGTAGCACATTTAAATTTGTTGATGTAGGCATACTGTTTAGCTCAAATGCAAAAGATCAGACCAAGTGATGAACTCTTTTATTGGTCCCTATAGCAAAATGAACCAACCAAGGCTATGCGTGCACTTTTTTTCTCAAGCCACACTTATTCACTAGGTCAGGATTAACATAACTATAATTAGATCCAGTGTCAATCAAAATGGAAACAACTCAATCGCAGAGCTTACCTTCCATCTCAATAATGGATGCCTGTTGATCGGCTTGCTTGTTATCAAATGTTGCATAAATCCATGGAATGATCTATCCAATATCCCCAACTATATGCGCATCTTGAGCATTGTAGAACTGAGGTATACCACCTTGATACAATGAACAATCCTTCTTGCAATGATCCTTGTCACATGTCCAATACTGCAACGATTCTCTGCCACTACCATTATTTTGCTGCTCTCTAGGTTGAGGTCCATGTCCCTTCTCAACTACATTAAATTTCTTGTAAGGAGCACCATTTTCCTTCTCATATACATCTTGAGGTCTTGATCGCTTCAGTGGTCGTTGTCCTTTAACCTTGTCATTCCCTTTTAGACCCTGCTTAGACTTGGTCTTACGCTTCGATTTCTCATAACAATGCTTCAACTTCCTAATGACTTATTCTAACGACCAATGTTCGTCATACTCAATTTGATCCTAGAATGCTAATGGCAGTCCACTAATAAATCTTTGAACTTTCGCCTTCTTATCCCTAAGATAAGGCACATACCTCAACAACACCAAGAACTTAGTCGTGTACTCCTCGTTTGTCATAGATCCCATCTTCAACTCATATAACTCCTTGCTCTTTCTTCCATAGTACCTATTTGACAAGTATTTATTCTTAAAGAGACTCTTGAATTCATGCCAACTCAACTCCTTTGTCCTGATGTCTCTGACACGCTTCACATCTTCCCACCAGATGTTTGTTTTTCCCTTTGAGACTGAAAATAGCTATCCTGGCCTTCATGTTCTTTGTATAGCCATGCAACTCAAAGTACGTAAGTACTTCTTCATCCCAAGAAACCATGCCTCTACATATTCTAGTTTCTTCAACTCTCCATCGAATGTAGGTGGCTTGGATTTATTGAACTTATCCGGAAAGTATCCCCTCTCACTCCTCCTATAAATATGATACCAATGATAACCATGATACCTGTCTGAACCAAAACTAGAATAAAGCCCATAGCCAATGCCTCTCCTGTCAAATGTATCCAAGAACCTACCATCTCTAACTATGTCATCCTTATCTGACCTGTGCCCACCATGAGACCTATTACCATATGCCCCATGAGTCATGTCCTCTTATCCATAATTGATCTGTGATTGTCCCTATCTCTACAAATCTGACAAACTTTGAAGGATCATTATGTTGACCTCTACTTGTTTTTCCTATGCCCTGGAAAATCTTTCCCGTGACTGAATGATCCTGTCATTATTTGCCTTGGAACTTTTAATCGTTGCCTTTAAACTTCTCAAGGTATTTGATATGTTCAGAAAGTACTCATCTCTGTGTTGCTCATTTGATCTACATGGAGAGTCTCATGAACTATAATCCACCATTTTGTTATTCATCTCTTATCTTCTTCTTCTTGCAAACATACTTGTCAGATAAACCAAATATAAACATAATCCACATACCTCAATGAAGCTCAGGGGAGGCTATCTCATTTGCAAATTCTATCTAGATTAGCACGATACATGTATATAAATAATCATATCAATATATCAACATCATGCATGATAACACCAACTGCATACAATGACCCCATGCATGATAACCATAATCGTGTCAATTCATGCATAGCAACCACATAAACATTGACATGCATGCATGACAAACAAATTCCACGCATCCAGTCTAAGCATTGAATGTGGGAGCTATGATACCAATATGTAACCACCCCTCCCATATTTACCCAATTTCATCGGTTTGTCGAGGTAAACATGAGACGAAGAGTTACTATGACATGACCCCTCCAAGATTCAGTTATGGAAGTGGGGCCAACAATCAGAACTTATGGACCACAAAATGAAATCCTACAAGGCTTACAAGACACTCAAGGGTCAAAGGACCATCCCAGGTGACCCAACCCTGAGTTAGACAACCTTTTTAGTGACTTAACACCCCAACCGCATGCACAATCCTACATGAGTACGGTTTTGACCCTCCAATAGCATGCACAAGCCAACCTGAGTGTGGTTGTGACCTAAATTGCTCAATTCAGTGCTTGCGGTCCCGAGATCTAAGCCACAATTCCAGGCCAGCCTCCAAACCACTGCCCAAAACTTCTTGAAACTTTCTAGAATGATAAAACACTTGAATACAATGCCACTTATAACAAACTTGATCAAGGAATTGACCTAACTAGGCCTAACCATGATAGTCATTTCATCAAACATATGATTAGCATGTAACCTATAGGTCATGAATGCATATATGAACATAGGAATCTTAAAATTATCTAAGAATCATCAAAAAGGTCTGATGCCCTCTCATAATAGTTGCAATTAACATTTGTTAGCCCATGCATTCATTAACCATCAAATACTTATTGAATCCTGAATAAGACATAGCTAAAGTACATTGCAAATGCATGCTTATAACCAGTTTACTAACCATGACATAACAACCATCAAATCACCATAATAACATGTACAAATTCTCATAGAACACAATAGGAAATAACTCTTATTAATTGATGCAAAAGCAAACCAAGTGAAGGACTTCCACGTACCACCTGACCATAGAATGGGTTGAACCAAATCTTTCTTTCAGCCACTCTCCCCTGTGTCATATTTCAAGCATGAGTGTGGGAACTCAAAACAAAAACAACCAGGTTTTCCCGGAGATTAAACCACCTCCACCCTCAAGCTACCATGATCCTGCCAAAACCAGTCAAGAGATCACTAAGCCCAAAACAAGTTTGGATGCCTCATAATTTCTTCACCATTACCTTTAGGATTTTTCCTATCTCCACCCACCTGTTAAGGGCTTCCTAGAGATTAAACAATCTCCACTCCCAACCCTTAGGGATTTTCCTGAGACCACCTTACCTGGTTCTAAAACCTTCTGACAATCCAAAGGTCAACCAAACAAAATAACCCCATCACACCATGGCCATCCCGAAATGGCAAGGAAAGGATGAAACCATTGTCACACCCGACAAAACCCATGCCAATGACAACTAAATATCCAAATACACAAATGCATGTACCATGCATTCTTAAAGTAGCTAGGAAATCACACATGGAACATGTTACCTGCAAGTCTTCCTGCTGAAGTCTCTTGATCCAACCTTGCTTGTCCTTTGCTTTCCTTGTCCTTGCTTTACTTTCCTTTGCTTGCTTTATCCAATGCTAAAGTGCTCCAAGAATGCTCTAAGCATGCAATAGTATGAGAGAATAGAGAGGGCTCCAAAACTGAACTAACAAAAGCTCAACTGACAAAATTTGGACCAACAAAAGTTGTGAATTGATCCTCGGAATCCCTTTTATCGTTGATGCCTCTATTTTCTTCAATTTCCTATATTTTCCCTTCAATTTTCCTCTCATGCAAATTTGGGACCTTTCATCTCCCTTTTCTCATATTTTCCTTTATTTTCGTAAATAAAATGCCAAATAATGTCTCTTTGTGTTTGCTAATGCCTCTACCAATTTCCTTAGCCATAATAAATCGAAAGTGACACCCACTAGGATGTTTTGCCCAACATTTAGATTGGAACACATGTCCCATAACCTTGGTATTATTTTGATTTTATTAACTTTATTACATAAACTTTTAACCCGAGGTTGTTATAGTTGTGGCAAAAATTGAATTTGTTCCATCTTTGTTGCCAATACAAGGCAAAAAATAGAGAGAATTTTATAAGAAGTAATATCTTAGGTACTTTATGAACCATGATATTAATTTCGCTCAAAACTTCATAATACATAGAATAAAAGGCTGAGATATAATGTACGATGAGATTAATTGCCCAATGCGATTACAAAATTCCTTGCAACTATTATTAATGTATCATATTTTTAGATTTCACTCATCTATCCAATAAAATTTGTTACAACAATTCATTACTATAATGCGTGAAAAACATGTGTATGTGGGTTAATATGTAAATACCATAATGACTATGAAATTTTAAAATACCAGGGTTCATAACTAAATGTAATTGTAGAAGCAACGATCCACAACTTAGTTAAAATTTTCCTCCATGCAGGATTGAAGATCATAGATGTGGTCGGATTGAGAGATAGCCTTATATACATAATATTGTTGCCTTATTGTGTGGACATTTCGTCCCTCTTTAAGTGTGTGCATCTACTTCGTATTCTAATTCTATCTCTAACTATGCATTTAACCCACCGCTCCACCTCACCATTGAGAAGCGACAAGAAGTTATTTCCTATCGCCAACATGGAATTAAGTGACTAAGTGAGTAAGCTCCTTTATCCATCATGGGAGGATAACTACATCTATGCTAAGGCAAGGCATGGGAGAACAAACAACAGAGACAAGCACTCTACGTCTTCTTATTTCTCTTTTCCATGGTACCTTATTAAGTTATTGAGCTATGATCTTATTTAACCATATTTAGCTATATATATGCAATGAAGATGAGATCTCAACACTAAAGGGAACAATATTGAAATGGAATCTTGCCTCAGGTTTCTAGCAAGGCAAGAACACATGTCGGCCAATAGGGAGAGGAAGGATAAAAACCATCTAATTGCTACCGACCTATATGTGCAGTAGTGGAAGGTTTGATCATAGTATTTGTTTAGTCTGATCGATCATGCTTCGCGTAACACCCTCCTCCCACATCTACCCAAGTAACCATCCAATGGGGGTAAACATATGATGATAAGTTATTATGATATGATTCGACCTCCTAAGTCACCTTAAGGAATCAAAACCGATGAAAAAATGCCATACAAACCTTCCACATCAACAACAAGACTCTCAGGAACCATCCCAACCTCTCAGGTAAACAACCCCTAGGTCCCACTAAGTTTTTAAACCCTTACACTCCCGGACGATCCCTTGATATGGGCATGCATGCGTCCAAAAGGCTCTGGGACGCTTCCACAACATGGTATGCCAATGTCCAAGGACTTTTCTACTCATTGTTATTCCTGTGTCCCTAGCATTTGAACCATTTTTTCAAGCCTGGAGGCCAGGTCACTGCCCATACCAAAATGACACCTTCAGATATGAAATATAATAGTAGAATAATGATACAAATGAAATTACTTGAACAAGGACTTAACTCAACCCTTACTAGCCATGACAAGCATTTCATTAAACATGTTACAAATATGTAATCTATAGGTGTAAACAACAAATATGAGCATAGGGCTCTCATACACATCTGAGAATATCTAAGAAGAATTTATACCTTAACACATTAGTTGAAATTTCATCCATTAGGTCGTAGACACATTGTTCATTCATTTGCAAGTGAAAACATGATGAAATCCATACATAGCCACTGTCATAATACATATTCATAACCAACATAATAGCAATAGAAATACGAAGGAAATAATAGCCATATAATCCACATATAAACCAATATAATACTCGTGAAATAACAAGGAGAAATAACCTCATATTAATGATGCAAATGCCAACCAGTTGTGGGACTTCCACGAACTACCTGACCGTAGACATGGCTAAGCCAGAACTCTTTTCAGCTAGCCACCCATGTGCCATATTCCAAGCATGAATGTGGGATCTCATAAAACACGTCAATAAAAAGCATCAAGGGATTCCATAGGCCAAACCACCTCAACCCATCAAATAGTGATTCCACCTCATGGTCGAACATCACAAAACCATCACCAGATTTATCTCTACCCAAGCCTTCCAGGGCTCTAGAGTGTTTGTTCCAACTAAGGCTCCAAGACTAGTAACTCAATCCACAACTGTTGTCGAGCTCCAAAGCATTTGTCCAACCACAGCTCCAGGACTAGTAACTCAACCCACAAAGGGCTCCAAAGTGTTTGTCCAACCAAGGGTCCAGGATTAGTAACTCAACCCAAGCTGTTATAGGGCTCCATAGCGTTTTCCCAACCAAGGCTCCAGGAACTAGTAACTCAACCAAAGCTAAAGGAAACATGAGAACCAACCAGAAAACAAAGAAATAAACCCACAACACCATGTTTGTCTAGGAAATGGCAAGACTAGGAAAATCCATTGTCAATTGAGGCAATCCTCCATGTCAGTCACAGATCATGACCAATAAACCACATGCATATGCCATGCATGCCAAAACTAGTGAAGAAAACGTACATGCAAGTAAAACCCATTGTAGTTGTTGATCTCGATTTCCTCTTGCGCTTTCTTTCTCTTCCTTTGCCTTCTTGCTCCAAAAATCGAAGTATGCCACACTCTCCAAGAGTGATCCAAGGAAACTCTAAGTGTCCAAGAGTATGAGAGAGAGTGAATAGAGAGAGAGCTCCAAAACTGAATTGACAAAAGACTGTGAACTGATCCTCAGAAGCCTTTTTATTAATGAGGCCTCTATTTTCTTCATTTTCCATTATTTTCATTCATTTTCCTCCTCACATGCAACCTATGACCTTGTTGTGAAGGAAAATCCTCTCTGTAGATAGAGACGATCTCTCTAGCCCAATGAGTGAGTCTAGCAACAAACAAGACAATCTACAAGACACTTTCCTAGACTACAATCGAAATTAAATAAGAGGAAGGAGACCTACCTCATTCTGATGCTATGATGTATTCCTTTGTTGAAGATCTTAATTGCTCGCTCCCTCAGGCTCAATCCTTGTTGCTCATGGAGTTTGAATACCTGCACAAGAGACCAAGAACACAACAAAGCATAAAAGTGAAACTAGCATAATTCAAATGTAATCCACTTAACAGATCAAGGAGCATTAAGATAAATGAAGCATCAACACAAACATTTATGGAAAGTGAACCAACAGTTGTATATATTAAGAAACTGAAAAGGGAAGCATGCATCATATGCCTTGATGTTGAGGCCTTCCTTTCGGTGGATGTCCAAGTCCAAGCAAAGACTCTTCAAGCACTCCTTCTCCAAGCTAGAAATTGGAAGCATGTAAGCATAATCTTAGCACAGGGATGCAGTAATCAATGACCAACCATTTGGGAATGGAAAGGGGTGAATTTATAGGTAGGAAGAGGGAGTTAGGACCTCACCAAAGATGGAGGAACGTCCACATCTTAAGGATGAAGCTCATAGATATAATATCAAAGGGTAATATTGGGAGAATTCGACCACATCCATAATGAACAACATCCAACTCGTCGTTCTGGAAGCCTCTAGATCACGAAGCTTCTCCTCCAGTTTGGGAAAACTTGCAAGAAGGAGGCCAACACGATTTTTCCTATGAAAACCCATGTTGGAAGCACAAGTATATAACTGAGTAACCTGCCATATACATGGGCAGGTAGTGGAGCAAAATGCGTTGATGCCAGAAATTAGGTTTTAAGGCAACTTTCTCCAGAATGATTTCAGGACAATTTTCCTTTGATTCTTCAGGGAGGTTTTGGTCTGTATATCATGATGGATATTTTACATAGTAGTCAACATTTTGGCACTACGGAATATGGCACAGGAAGTGAATAGGATACATGACAAAATACTGTGTAACAGATGCCCCCTAAAGAATTAAGGCATAACAAGGAGTGATGGCTGAGATGCTTTACAAGTCAGTGCAAGGACGAGAACAACAATGTCAGGAGACCTGCAAATCAAGCATATACATATCTGAAATCTCTAATGATCATGCCTAACAATACAAGAATAGGCATCTAATGATACATGAATATGTGGTATGGACACAACCATCCGAATAAGAGGGATCATGTGTAAGGATCTCGGTATGGTTGCAGCCATCTGAATAGAAATGATAATAGATATGAACCCACGGTATGGTCACAACCATTCGAATAGAAAGGATCATAAATATAGACCCACGACATGGCCGCAACCATCCATCTAGCAGAAACATGTATACAATCATGAATGACTCATAACTCCGCGCAACTTGGATTCTATCAGACAAAATCCAGGGTGTTGTGCTTCATCTCGAACCTATCAATGTACGAATTCTAACATGTGAATAGATGTGTCGAAGTCGAACATGATAGAAAACCACTTGATTACCGGTCAATGATGTAAACCATTAATAGGCACGAGAGAAACCACCAATAATGACAATGGCTCTCAAGGTACAGTCAACACAATCCACGAATGTGAATAATGGAACTGAAGTCGAACACCTGTGAAGTCATTCGATCGAAAGCCAATAATGTAAACCTATCGTCGAATGCGAAGAACTTTCCATTAAGGCATGCAAGCTCTAAGTTACTAGAAGGGAGTTTCTACATCATCTTCTTGGATAATGAGCTGAAGTTGACACGAAGTGATTTGTCGAAGGAGGGCCATAATGAATCCCACATCATCGACATGAAACAATGTAGTAGAGTGAACAAGTACAATTCAGGACTGTCACAAAAAGTCAGATAGTGTACACGCCATAAAGAACTAAAGATACGACTTCTATTGAACATATTGGCAACACGACTCTAGAGTTTGGCAACATCAGACTCAACATAGGATCAGAGGTCATGATGACATAATGGTATGATCAGATGAGAGGAAAAATAGATTTCCCAAACCTAGGAAGGCAAATGATGAAATGAGGATATCCCAAACCCGACACAAATAACAGATGAGTGTCATGTTCAAGAGTGACATGCTTCCTTTACAAGGTACAAAAGATTAACACTTTCACTTCCCCCCCCCCATTTCTGGCAAGCACCCCATATATTTTTTATCACAAGCTTGAAGGGGATAACATATGCTTTCCATATAAGTTCACCCTTCGGATGAATCCATCCTGGTAAGTTTTACCAGCCCTAGGAAGGAGGAACTCAGTTTCGTCATGGTGACAAGTCTTGTGTCGTTTAAGTTTTATGAGTCCGACGGAGGGGAAACTTGACACCTTTTTCATGTGTAGAGAGTTTGGAAAAGAAGCGGAAAAGTAAACTCCATCAAGTCCCTTTTCGTAATTTGTCTCTCGAACTCGAAAAGGTAGAAAACAATATTCGAGAGAACCTCTTGACCAAGTCGATCAAGGTGTTCCTTTTTCGTATAATAGTCTATCTCAGTCTGGAAAAGGGTTAAACTTATACTGAGTAGACACCATTTCATTTACTTTTACAAGTTCAAAATGACAAGTACTCGACAATCTTTCCATTTTTCGACAGTCAGAAAAGAGCTTAAAGATGACTCCAGGGGGTCGATTTTTCGTTTTTTTTTATGAGTCCGAAAATGTGATAAAATACAACTCATTGAATCATTCAAAGTAAATCATTGTCATCTAAAAGATATGACCTGTAACTGCACAAAGGAACGCACATTACCGATTTCGAGGGAAAATATAAAAAAAAAAAAAAAAAAAGAGTGAAATATGCCCTAATTTGGTAAAAATATTATTTAAAATACTATAAATAAAGCAAAAAGTAAATCATTTTTACCATTTTATTAATTTTCACTTGTGGGAGCATTTTTACATCATTTTACCTTGAATTCCAGGCAAGGATGAGCAATCTAGGACACCATTTGTCAAGTCGCTTGTTACAGGTAATAGATATGTCCTTCCTCTTAATTTTGGCAGTCATTTTAAGCAATTTCATCCATAGAGTAAGTTGTGATAACAATTTTTCGAAAATATACAACGTGGGTGACCAACGCGGGTTTCACTCATCGAGGTCGTGTTGCTCACCCTTAGGCCAATTAGGCACTCGCGTTGGCAGCGTGGAAAAATTATGAAACAGACGTGCTAGCGCTAAGGTAAAAAAAATGAAATGAAATCCTCCATGAAAAATAGTCAATCTTGATTTTTCTCTCCATGGATGCTCATAAAATGTTGGTTTATTGATGTTTTGCATTAAAAAACCAGCCCAAAATGGTGATCGAGTGGAAAGAGACGCGTCATGAAGCTGAGGACCACTAGGCAATGCAAAATTATGACTATATCGAAGCTCTTCGAGCATGTGGACTGCTCAAGTTCTTCATGATTCCCAGGATCATAGCACAACCCAAATTATTGCACGATTTGATCATTTGGTGGGATGTAGATCGCCAACTAGTTATGTTTGGGGATCAAGAGCTTGAAATAGAGGTCGTTGACATCTACTTCATTACTGGGTTGTTTATAAAGGGACAACGGGTATAGTTATCTGGGTCATGACCTGGAGGAGAGAGCACATACATGATCAATGCGAGACATTATCCGGGAGAAAAAAAAGGGTAATAGTGGAATATCAACATAACAACCATTGACAATATTCCATTGCAAACTATCCTACACACCATGGCCCAAATATCAAGGCTACAAGCATTGCATGAGGCACCAAAATCTCACTTCCAGTACGCAATCGAATTCCTAAATCCCACATTATTCAACTGGTGTGGAGGTTTATTGGCATGCATGAAACGCTAATTAACCAAGTGCAAGAGGGGAAATCTGAAACAATTTGGTTTTAGATCTATCTCGGTGACATTCATCCTAGAATGTGTCCCATAATTTCATTACCAGTAGCTGGAAATGGATCCACAGCACCTAGAGATCCATGTTTGCTCAGATGGGGAGAGTTGATGTCGTGACATGGGGGCGGTCAACGGATGTCTTTCCCTCTGTCATTCTTCGGATGGCTGCATCAGCAATTAATCGTGGTCGATGATTGGGCCTATGCAGGGACAAATTTTTGAAGAGATCCAGATATTCCACTTGCTCCAGGGGAACAATGGACTGATTCAAGTAAAAAACTATCTTTTGAAGTTTTTTTAAATTTATATCATTTTTTTTATGTGTACTGAGATTCGATTATGTTGTGCAGATATGGGACCAAAGAGGCCTCTATGGGTTTCTCCAATAGTTAGGCGAGTGACATGCCAAATCGAGGATGCTCCCTCATATGTAGAAGGAGTGGATCCCATCGTCGAGGTTGAGCGGAATCTGGAAAGCTTAACTAGGAGCATTCCAGAGTATGCCTCGATCGATGAGGTGCCATTGCACTATCAAAGGCACATAGTTGGAGTATCCACCAGACTACATCGACTTCTGGGCCAAGTGATTAGGGTTGTCTCGTGCTACCATGAGCACCATGTGGGCGAATAGCCAACTTATATTTTATTTTCTGCACTATGTAGGCTTGTAAAGCCATGTGTCTCGGAACACAAGTTTTGATATTTTGATGTAGCAAACTCTTTTGCAAAAACTTGCTATATATATATATATATATATATTCCTATTTACCATATATGATATGTGATGTTCTATGACTTACAAGTTCCACAAATGCCTATCTAACACATAGTTAGCCAATGCATTTGTTAATGTGTTCATGCATCTTGGAATGTGAAGATAAGTAATAAAATCAAATTCTCATTCCAATAACCAAACACGCAAATACATTCTCAAAATTTGAGGGTTTCTAACTTAATATTGTCCATTAAATTGTAGTACAATGACTTGTGAATCAAGCTTTACGATTAACTCCCTAATGCCAAGAGTGATGGCCTCTGACAAAAGTTCGATGATTGCACTATATTCGGCAATGTTATTAGTTGTCCAATATAAACATATACCTTGAAAATTCACTAACTCGCCATTAGGTTCATAGATTGCCCATGCAATGGAAGATAGATTTCATGTACTACGATAAGCACCATCACAAAACCGACGTAATGGTTGCATGACATCTGCAAACCAAGTAGAGCATGAGGTAAGAAGAGGAAAAGGTTTGCAAAAGCAAACTAACAGACCAAAATCACACTACACACTAATGAAAACACACACTAATGTACATAAGTATTTACACGAATAACGCGTAAAAATGTTTAGATGAAGGCATTTTCGGACTCGGGTAATCGATCAACAAAGAATAAAACTGAAGTTTCACCATTGGCATAATGTGTAAGCATCAACTCAGCCAGATAGTGGAATAACACACATAAATGACAATGCCCCCATGCCCCCCGGGCGAGTGAGGGTTACGAGTCATAGGATGAATATGCCATTGCAATAATGGGTGAACGGTAAAGACTCGGTGAGAATATCTCATAAAAGGAGGCGAGAAAATCTTAATCTCATGGTGAGAAAAAGATGCCCCTAGTTGAAAGATTTTGACAATTTTAGGTTAGACCAAAATGTCAATGGGCAAGGTAGAAGTGATATTTCCCATGTTCCCTTCAGACAAAGCTTCATGCACCAAGACGGGTGTTTGAAGTGGATGGGTAAGTGTGCGGAAAAACAAAGGTATCTAGACATGATGAAATATCACCAAGACTAGGAAGAAACGAGGAACGATGATGAGCATCATTACATGGTGTTTCCTTAAGAGACATGACATCGGTGATACTCTCATCAGTAGGAAATGTCTCGTTCAAAGGATCCAGAGAATCCCAAGAACCAAGCCAAGGAGACTGTGAATACGCATCTAGGTGCATACTAAGAGTAGTATGACTTTCAGAAGCAGTCGTTGAAGCCAAAACAATAGCTTGATAAGCTTGTTCTACAAGGTTGAGCGACATAACATCGTCAAAAGAATCAACCTGATCGGGAGATGGAATGATCCAAGGATTGTAAACAGTAGAGATCATGTTGACATAAGAGACATGAGGAGGTGGGAGGGAAAAAGTTCCCATAAGAGGAGAATATTTAAAAATATTTTCCCCCACATTGTCATAAGGAATGTTGGTATTTCCCACATATGGTACATTGCCATTCGAAGAACCGTAAGAGAAGAAATTCGATTATTCAATGGTAACTATTTTTCCTTCATGATGAAAACGGAGTACGCGAAATAAAGAAGAAGCCACACAAAACATGGCATGAGTCCAACTTCATCCAAGCAGAAGATTATAATTCAAATTTTAATCCATGACTTCTAATTCCAATTCGACAGTATTCCCTTCCAACGTGATGGGAAAACTCATGAGAATACCATAAGGACGAGATCCTATGCCATCAAAGGCTTCTAAGGTGTTTGGATATTGGTTGAGGGGCGAAGAGTCGATGGATTTCCAACATGAAACAAACATGATGCATGTGGAGGCACCCTCATCAATCACAGTTCGATGAATCATCTTCCCTTTAATAATAACTTGGATTAAAAACACAATTTGATGGGGAAGACGAGGAACATGATTTTCTAGGTCAAAAGTGATCAAACTCGAATCTGTAGGGTCAATCCCTCCAATAACGGACATTAATGCTTTTCGCTTCATTGGAAAAGTTTGGAGAACTTCCAAGGCAGACATTGTTGAAGGCGCTTGAGCCAAGTCTTCGACAATATTGTAATGTTGGGCAGCTCGTGCATTCAGATTATAAGATGATTTCCAAAGAACACCTTTGGGAGGTGGCTGGATAACAGAGTCATTACTGGGTCTCTCAATGTGAAGAGGACTAGAATTGGGTGGAGGAGAAGTAGAATGTGTATCGGTGGCCTCCTTCTCCACCGTCTTCTTTTGAGGAGTTTGATAATGTTTTGACCGAGTGGCAATAAAAATAGGCATTGTTCCACTCATGTAAACCTAAGAACCTGAAGAGGCAGAGGATTGTGGTTGTTCTACCAATTGGGTCTGTTGTGATGGAAAAGGCTCTTTCAATACAACCAGGGTCCCTTGAGTGCTTTTTAATAAGCAACTAACTTCTGAACGACGAGGACAATCCTTGGTATAGTGATCTTCCTCACAAATGAGGAAAGGATATTTAGGTTTACGTTTGGAGGCATCATCAGCAGATGACTTTGGAGGATCTTGTTCTTGGGTATCATATTTTTCTTTTCCTTTACCCTTATTTTTACCTTTTGAGGCTTTATCTGTCATGGTAGACTGAATGGAATTAACCTCAGAGGTTTTTACCAGGATTGGAAGAGGGTTTTGAAGGAGGATTAGATGCAGTATTCGAAATGTATTTTTGCTTCGAAGAAGCTTTATTGTAAGTTTTAGACACTGATCCAATAATACCATCGATAGGCAATACGTCCAGAGATTTAGAAGATGTTGGATCCGTGGATGGCCTTAGAGCATCAGGCAAGAGATTATATAACGTGCCAGATTGGGAATATACCAAATCTAAATATTGGGCATGGGTAATGGCTTGATCTTCAAGCCCATGGGGCTTTGGATTGACAGTGAATAGGTGCACTGTTAAGGCACTCCTTGCAATAGGTCACCGATTCAAATCCCTTGTGGGTGCTTAGGTAGTATTATATAGAAAGAAAAAAATGGCTTGATCTTCAGTAACACAACCTCCCATTTCTATGTCTGCATCAATTTTTTTGACGAATGATCTGATAAACCATTCAGTTAACAACTCATCAAGTATTTCAAACTTGATGAGGAGACGCTGACGTCTGCATTCATGCATGTGATCAGAGATGTGGGTAGCAGTATCCTGTTTCAAAGATGTAAGCAAATGCAGTTTCATAATGAATTGGTAACTGGAAGTGAGTAAGGAAGGCCATGGCCAAAGAATTGAAGTCTTGATAGGCACCTCGATGTAGCTCGATGTACCATTTCGTGGCAGCACCCCTCAAGGTTCGTTGAAAAAGACGAAGACGAACAGATTCGTCAACCTAGGAATTAGATGAAAACCATAAGTGGTAAGTCATAACGTGGGCTTGGGGGTATTCTTTAGCTTTTACTTCAAATTTTGGGCAATCACTAGGAATCTCAGTGGGAGCCAGAGGCCAATAAGGTGAATGAAGTATTAGATCATTAGTGATCCTTGACACATTCGGCAGTTCCAACGTTGCTAGAAATGGAAATTGTGGGTTAAAAGGCATGGAAGGCCTTTGATAAGGCCCAGTTTGCAGATTCCATCCTTGCTGGTATGGGTTTTGCCCCCAAAGTGGCGGATTTTGACCATAAGGAGCTTGATATTGCCCCCATTGAGGGGTACCCTAACCATAAGGTGGATTATGGCCCCACAAAGGTGGGTTTTGACCAGGGTAAGGTTGATATTAAGCTTCCATAGGCCACTGAGAACAATAAGGTGGATAAACAAGTTGTGCGACATATGGATTATAAGGTTGTTGTTGCAACTGCTGGACCTGGTGATAAAATTGTTGGCCCTGCTGCTATAGGGGTTGACTTTGTTGATATAAAGGTTGGTTTTGCTACTATAAGGGTTGACCCTGCTACTGCAATGGTTGTTGGTAAATCCCTTGTTGTACATAAGGTCCTTGTTGAACAAAAGATTGTTGTTGTATATAAGGCTGTTGTTGGTAAGTTCCTTGCGGAAATTGTTGAGTTCCGATTTGGTACTGATAATTGCAGCTTGACCAGCTGCCCCAAATGATGGATTCGAACCAGGCTGCATCTGGGGGCCTACCTATTGAGTAAAGGGTGGATTCTAAGGTTTTTGAGAGCCATACGGAGGGTACGGTTGCTGGTAGGGTATCTGAGCTGAAAAGGGTTGTTGATATGGGATCTGGCCTGATCCAAATGGAATTGATGATCCATTAGGATTAGGTACACTACCAACATTCTGACTAGCTCCAGTAGCATGAGTTTGAGGTGCACTCACATAAGGTCCACATGAAACAGGAGGAACATCAGGCAGAGGTGGTTGTTGCGTCCGGGTGGTGGAATAAGTGGTGGCATGTATTGTCCACTCAATGGAGGACCTTGGGAACTTATAGGGACACTGATTGCCCCAACTATGATTGTCGGTTGTATAGGAACTGGTGAAACTACAATTGGTACAGGAATTTGGGAGGCCATGTTTGAAAAAAATGGACTTGAAGTAGGCATGGTGCCCGATGACTAAATAGGATTGTGATATAGTGAAGACACACTTGGAGTACCTGAAACCAATTGGGCCATTGACGTGTAACCAGGTGGAAATATGGGCCCACTACTTTCAGGGGGTGGTGGAGGTGCAACACTTCCCACAAATGGATAACATTCGGGTGGAAAGTCATATTCAGAATCATTATCAACACCAGGAGTATGAGTAGCTGAGACTTCTAGAGGACCTTGAGAAGAGACTAGAAACTCACCTTCTGAAGCCATAGGTGGAAACAGTTCGTGAGGAGGAATCTGAGATGGATGTGGAGATAACTCTAAAGGAACACTAGGTTAGTCATATGGACTATAAGGTCAATGAGGATATATCACCAACGGATCAAAAAGCGGATTTGGAAGGAATAAAACAAACCTCTATGGACCCTCAGGAGTTTTTGGATCAGATTCCTGAGATGATGATGAGTCTTGAGGTGGAGGACAAAAAGCAAGGGGTTGGATGCTTGGGATAATTCCAAGTTCAACACCTCAGGCTTGAAGTGACGGTGAGAACTCAGGATGAACTCCATGCGATGACCCTTCAATATCATATGATGAAGGGCAAATGTAAGGTGAACGCGGTGGTTCAACCACGGTGACTTTTTCTCAAAACAATAGGAGAAGGGATGATTTCGTTTAGGGCTTTAAAATTAAAATTTACAAGGAATTACTCAATATGAGGTCAAGAAATAATTGCATGGGTTCGATATATTATCATGGGAATTTAAATTTTATAACTTAAGACAAGAAATAAATAAAAAAGGTGTACTAGGCAAGAGGGTTTACCAAAATCCGTGAACCGTTATATACACCTTAGCTGAAACCAAGGACTTAAAGTACAACGGTCGATCTCCCTAAATGTTGTGTTTGGTATATCACGTTTACAAGGCGGCTGACTCGGTTACCTGTGGCTAAAATATAGCAACCTAGTGGGGTCTCCCAATATATACTTGATGGTATAGGGAGAACAAGTTCGTGTTAGCATTGTCTAATGCATAACCATTTGGTGAGAGCGTTTCCATATACTTGCCAGACTGTAGTGCCTCCAATATACCCGAAAGTACCAGAGAACCTTCAATATACTTCCGTACTGGAATGAGATTTCACCCCCAGGATACCATGTAGGAATTTAACAATAGTTGCTAGGTTTATAGACGCCGGAACACATCTCTAGCCTAGACCTCTAATTGTTTGCATTATGTTCCAAATGCTCCTTAGGTTAATTCAATAAATTTTAAAGTTTTTCTTGAATTAGGTTTCAATTTCGGGCTCAAACAATGTCACTTGAATATTAGTATGCAACTAAAAAAAAAAAACCCTTTCATTTCAATGAATTCTATACTAACGAGGGAAGAGAATACAATCAATAAATGCATCAAACAAGAGAATGCATCAACCAATATGCCTCCACTTACTTTTCCAAATGCAAAAATGCAAGAGTAAAACTAAACTTCACTTTCACTAATGAATATGCAATCTATTGAAAGCAAAAAATGAGATTCATTTCACTAAAATGCACTTTTACTTATATGATGCTCTTTGATTTTCAAATGTCTACATGCAACTAAACTTCAACTTAAAGCAACAATGAAAAATTCATTCCAACATGCTCCTAAGTGCAACAAGGCATTAATCAAAATACACCAAATCAAAGCACTTCAACGAAATGTCTTTCACTCCCTCTTTCAATGTTCATTCCAGTTCGCAAACCAAACAATGTAATCTATGCTTGATAAGCAACAAAGAGGGATTTCAAATGCTAGATGACCTAATACACATGAAATGCCTACTTTGCACAAGACAAACCGAAATCAATGCAAGTCAATGTTCTAAGTGGTTTTATCAAATGAACAAACCCAATCACTAGCAAATTAGAGACTCCAAGACACTTACAAGCAACAAGAGGCAACCAATCAACCTATAAACCCTAAAATCAATCAAATTACACTCATATACTCGAAAGTTCAAAGAAGAAAAGATTCACTAAGAAAACAAGTTAATCAACCAAAACATCAACTAAAAGTCGTCATACAGGACAAAACAAGATATGAGGGGCTCAGACACACTGGGGTTTGACAGAGAAACCCTAATTTTTGCCAATCTCAGTGATCAGCGCGGCTCTCAAAGCCAAACAAGAATTGAACAGGGGATAAGTGCGACTGCTTTAAGAAAAAGTGCATTGGCAGCGCGACTGTCAGATCATAAAACGTGTTGGTCGAGGAAAAGGGCAAAAAATAAAAATAATTTCACAAACTTGGTCAGACTGAGCACTCCAAGACAGTAACCAGTGATTGTGCAAACCTAAATCAACCCAAACAATTGAGAACATGATGGTCAATCAAACTGATCAAGAGATCATTTGAGAAAGGAGGATGAACAGGCTATAGCTTCCCCAGTGGAATCACAGTTTTGTTGTCAAGGAAAATCCTCTCTGTGGACAGAGACGATCCCTCTAGCCCAACGAGTGGGTCTAGCAAAAAATGAGACAATCTACAAGACGCTATCCTAGACTATAATCGAAATTACGTAAGAGGAAGGAGACCTACCTCTTTTTGATGCTATGATGTATTCCTTTGTTGAAGATCTTAATTTCTCGCTCCCTCAGGCTCAATCCTCGTTGCTCATGGCGTCTGAATACCTGCATAAGAGACCAAGAAAATAACAAAGCATAAAAGTGCAACCAACATAATTCAAATGCAATCCACTTAACATATCAAGGAGCATTTAGATAAATGAAGCATCAACACAAACATTTATGGAAAGCGAACCAGCAGTTGTATATATTAAAAAACTAAGAAGGGAAGCATACAACCTATGCCTTGATGTTGAGGCCTTCCTCTGGGTGGATGTCCAAGTCCAAGCAAAGGCTCTTCAAGCACTCCTTCTCCAAGCTAGAAATGGGAATCATGTAAGCATAACCTCAGCATAGGGATGCAGCAATCAATTACCAACCATTTGGGAATGGAAGGGGGTGAATTTATAGGCAGGGAGAGGGAGTTAGGACCTCACCAAAGATATAGGAAGGTCCACATCAAAAGGAGGAAGCTCATAGGGATCATATCAAAGGATAATATTTGGAGAATTCGAACACATTCGTAATGAACAACATCCAAATCATTGTTCTGAAAGCCTCTAGATCATGAAGCTTCTCCTCCAGTTTGGGAAAACATGCTAGAAGGAGGCCGGCGTGATTTTTCCTATGAAAACCCATGCTAGCAGCGTGAGTGTATAACTAAGCAACATGTCATCAACACAGGCAAGTAGTGGAGCAAAGCGCGCTGATGCCATAAATTAGGTTTTAAGGCAACTTTCTCCATAATGATTTCAGGGCAGTTTTCCTTTGATTCTTCAGGGAGGTTTTGGTCTGTATATCATGATGGATATTTTGCACAGTAGTCAATGTTTTGGCACTCCGAGATATGGCATGGGAAGTGAACAGGAGACATGACAAAATAATATGTAACAGACCTTTCACCTCCCTTTTCTCCTAATTTCCATTATTTTCATAAATAAATGTGCCAAAATTCCACTTTGCCTTTCCAAAGCGTTGGCCATTTCATTTGCCAATTTCCTTAGCCACTAATCAATCACAAGTGATCCCCATCACTATGTTTTTCCCCACATTCATCTTGGAATAAGTGTTCCATCATACATGGTTATTATTTTTCCTTTATTACTTTTATTAAATGGAATTTTCAACAGGGTCATTACATAACCCTCCCCCTTGGGGAAACACCGTCCTCGGTGTTCAACAACACTTACAACCAACAAGGCTATTGTAAGCAAAGTATACTTCCCATGGAGCTTTATAACTTATCTCGTTGCAATATTTACTAATCATCCTGTTGAGAAGCAAACCAACATGAAAACATAACAGTCTAACATCATAACGACATGACACCCATACCGCTTATTGGAGCTTTATAACATAGCTCACGGCAGTATTTACATCCATATACATATGCATGATGGGCCTCTAAATTAGACATAAATTAAGGGCCATGCCTCTAAATTAAACATAAATTAAGGCCTATGACCATCCTTCAGCACATTAAAACTCTCTTTCTGCATTAGATAATGTATTTTTATCATTGATATATTCATTAGGAAGGTTTATCAATAATTGGATATTTGTGCCTAATATTATTTATTTTTGTGGAATATTATGAGAATATTGGGCAAATTATGAAGATTTGGAGGAGGAGATAATTTAGGGACTTGCTCCCTACTACGAGAGGATCAATAATAGATAATAAATTAACAAGATATTATGGAATTATGGCACAGATTGTGGAACTCCAATGATTGAGAAAATCTAGGAATGTGTTCCCTCCCATTTAATGCAGATTCCTAACATTGGGGACCAGATCCACTAATCAAGGGATTTTGGTGGGGACAACTTCCTCCATTCATGGGGAATGATTCCTAATCATTTTGTATAAGTACCAAGTCGAATTTGCCTCTAGGGATAGATTTTCATTAGTCTTCTTGTCGAGATAACTCGTATTTTTGCAGCTCCATTGTATTTTCTTGCAGGGATGTAATTGTATTGATGAAAATAACGAAGATTGGTGTCATGTTCAGCTTATAAATCTTGTTATTCTCCACAGGCCTCTGATTTTCCTTGGGCTTGGCCATCCCAGGAGCCTCAGAGCCCTTTTGTATAATTATCTTACCTTCTTTTCACTTCTTATTCACATACATCTCTTGTTTTTATTTCTTTCTACTTCTGCATTTAATATTAATGATTTCTTGTTGTAGGATTGAGTTAAATGGTTAATGTAAGTTCTTTTGCAGGATCACAAGCATCATTTCATCATTGGAAAAGATTTGGAATGTCATAGTAACCATTGAGCTACTTGGATTAGCTTTCTTATTCCCAAATCTAGATTTCTGGAACTCCTTTGTGGCAAAGAACAATAAATTTCTGCTATTTTTTAGAGCATGCTAACGAGCTTCAATCAAGTTGGTTTCCACGTGCATTAGATCACAAAAACATTCTAGTTCATAACAAAAACTGCCCCATTGCATTTGCACTCGATTAGGTTAGGCATTTTATAGATATATTAGTTCACTAGTTCTAGAATTTCTAGATTTTTGACTAATAATGTTTTTCTATTGTTTAGCATGGGTTAACAGAGGTATTTTTGATTGATTCCGCTTGGAATTGGGACCTAAGACATCATAGTCAATAAAAAAATTAGTCCCATCTAATTTGGATTTGATTTGCTTGGCCATTCAATGAATTATAATTTCGTATAGTTAATCTGTAACATCATGTAGTAAATCCAGGGATCCTGTAGGAAATCCTATAGCATCCTGTAGAAAATCCTGTAGGAAAGCCTGTTTTGAACCCACATTGAGAAAAATCATCATTGAAGTTGGGATTAGGCCTCTACTTGACCTCCATGCCATCAAGACCATTTTAACCCTCTTGCTCCACACTTGTCTCCCCTGCCAAAGATCAAGGAAAGATTAGCATTTGCATTTATAAAGCAAAAAGATTTAAAAAAAAAAAGAGTTCTTTTATATTCACACATGCACACAACAATTAGTGCTCTATAGATCAGATTTCATGCTCATTTAGTTAAATCATCACATGTGATAAATATGGTTAAGCTAGGTTTCTTTTACAATTAGTTCATGATCTTTATGCAATTAGAATATGTTTCTTTCCTTGTACTTTCTTTCTTGAAATAGGTTAAGGTTCCATTTTGAACATTTCATTTTCTGCAATTAGTTTATGATTTAACAGTACATGCAATCCATTACATCATGACTAGAAAGGAAGGAGACATTGTATGTTGCACATAGTGTCGATACCTCTTAAATTGTACGAACCCCGGGTTGATAATTAAAATCGATAGCCTTGGGAGTTGTAGCATTCTTGTTGCAATATCGAGGCTCATCACTTTTTGGCGCCGTTGCCAGGGAGGTGTCAAAGTATGCATTGTTTCCTTCCCTAGTTGATTCATTTATTTTTATTTTTTGCAAAAAATAAAATAAAATTGCATTAGCCATATTTCATTTCAAAAATAGAAAAGTGCATTGCATTATTATTTTCATTCAATCATAGAAAATAGAAATAAAAATCTCCAACACCAACCCACCCCCCATTTGATCACGTGGTGCAGTAAGAGCCACATCACCATTCACTTTTGCAGGTAGAAGAAGAAGATGGCAAAGAATGTAGAAGAAATGGATGGCAATGATGACAATGAGGAAGATCCTCTAGGATTTCCCATTCAAGATATTGATGGTAGTGTGCACATGAAGAAAATCCCTCCATCTTTTCTTCCAAAATTTCATGGTCTAAGGTCAGAGGATTAGGAAACCTTTCTCTTTTAATTTGAAATTGTTTGTAGATCTTATGATTACTTATTAAAAACTCAAAAAATGAGGTTGTTTTCGGCAACATTGAAGGATAGAGCTCTTAAATGGTTCATGAGTTTAAGAACTAATTCAATAATATCATGAAATGATATGTAAAAGATATTTCTAGAAAAATATAAAGATCGTGATCTTAAGGAAGAAATCTTTAGAATGAATAAGAAAGAAAATGAGAGCCAATAGGATCTAATAGAGAGGTTCATGTATAATGTTAAGAGGGGAAAAATATATCATTTAGGATCTAACACACTAAAAACCCCCTTACTTAGAACAATTAGGGCTGAGTGGATTGATCTCCTTGATCTTATGAATAGAGGTGATGTATACCAATTATCATTTGAAGAAATTTGTGAAACATGCAAACACATATCAAGAGGAAGGGCAAAAATAGGTAAATCGGCATCAAGATCGGTAAGTCAAGCTAAACTTGGAAATTTATTTGATGATTTTAAAATAGAAATTCTTAGCAATCTAACCAAACAAGTAGAAATGTTAAGAATGCAAGACGAAGAAAAAGAAGATGTTGCTATTTGTGTTGTCCATGTAGAATCACATGATGTTAAACATTTTCCATCACTACCAAGGTTGAAGGAAGTTTACCAAGAGGACCATGGCATCCTATTCAACCTAGTATGATGCAAGAGCCTAATTCACAATTTCAAGGTTATGCATATCCACCTCAAAGTAATTGGAACACACCCTTTCCTTGGCAACATTGGCCATCTTAACCCCAAAACCAATCTTGGCAACAAGGTTGGCAAGGAACTTATGGGAGCCATCCACAATATCCTCAGTATTTTCCTCAATATCCTCCATACCCAACTCCATGTTATCCCTACCATTCATCTCCACCACAACCACAACCCCAACCACATCCATCTCAAATATCCACTCCCACTCAACTACCTGTACCACCATTTCCAAACCCACACATTTAAGTATCTCAGCCCACTTACAATGTTGAGGTACAACACTTCCAAACATCTCCTCTTGAGATCAATGGTATTCACCATAGCTCAGGAAGAGTATTGAAAAAAATAAATTATCTTGATATCATTGAAGGACCACATCCAAAAGAAGAAGATTCAAATGAGAAGACCAAAGAATCATGGGCTACACTTAATGAAGAGCAGACATCAAAATAAGAGATTGAGAAAGCTCCCTCATGGTTACCATCAAATCCTCCATGTATTCAAGAGAACAATCAAAGAAAAGAGGAAGATTTGAAGGTCAAGGTAGAAGAAGACATAAAGAATGATCCAGATAAGAAATCAAACCAAGGGCATGAAAGTTATATTGCGGTTTGGTTCCAGATAGTCACTAAGTTGCAGCAATACTCTCTTCTTCAATCGTGCTTGATATCATCAAAGTCAAAGCATTTGATCACTCAAATTCAGGTACATGTCAAAGCATACATTTCAAGGCTACACATCATTTTGTTTGTCATATTGATGTGCACATGGCTCCATTGGAAGTATTATTATACTTGAAAGCGATTTTGTTTTTCAAATATGGTAGGGTAAAAAAAAAACTCAGGTGAAAACCTCCTTGGAGGCGCCTCAGATTGGCTCATTGATTGAAAACCTCCATGAGGTGGTCAATGAGTTGGGAAAAAATAAAAAAGAGGAAAAAATAAAAGATCCTAGGTGAAATCCTCCTTTGAGGCGCCTAGGCAGACATACTAGTTGAAAACCTCATTGAGGTGGCTAGTAGGCCTAAAAATAAAAAATAAAAAAATCCTTGCTCCATGTATCCCTTTGATGAATGTAGGTGCTCTCCAACATCTACAAGGAACAAAAACAAGTTGCCACCAAAGAAAGAAAAAATAGGTAAAACCTAGTCAAAAGAAGTCAAATTTTGACTTTCTCCTCCTTTGCTCAAATGCTCCAACAAAGGCAAGGCCATGCCAATCCATCACCCTCATCTATTTCCACCATCCACTCATCATTCCCAAGCTTCTACCACTCATTTTCCTTGTTTTCTGATGCAGGAGCATCTAACCCCCTCCTTAATTAAAGAAGAATTCAAAGCAGAGCGAAGTTGACGTGGCCAAAAAAACCATATTTTCGTTTAATTCATATTATTAATAGAGATTGTTGTGATTCGGTTGAGTAAATTTAGAGATCTTATGAGGGGAGATCGGATCTGGAACGATCCAATCTACTTTCCTCCATTGTTATAAACTAGTCTTCGTGCATTTGTATGGGGGGAGCCAGGCGCATGTATATCCAGCGCTGCCAAGGCAACCTGGCTCATAAAAACGTATTGTAATCTGAATTCAGAAATAATATAAATCATGTGTTTCGTGGTTATAAGTTTCTTTCATTATGTATACGAGTATGTCAGTTCTTAAACTGATCCTGCGTGTTGTTGTGAGAAGTGTGAGATGGGGTAGCAATCGACAGTTGTTGTGGTTTGCCAATAGCGATTTGCAATCGCTGATTAATATCACATCGGCGCAGATTGAAGGTGGGAGTTCGACTGTTAGAGAAGTGACAGTCATCGCATCGGAGCAGCGGAGAACGTGTTGAATCGAAGTTGGACATAGCTGTGGACCACTGAGGTTTATAGGGGCAGTTGTATTATTTTTAAACCCATATATTGATGTGTATGGCGTGGGTTTTCAAACCTTAACGCCTATATTAATGATTGCAATGGTGATTCAGAATCCCATTAAGGAGATGGGCGATTTTATAAAGATCCACGTTACATAGTGAGAAGTTTAAAATGCTTCCGACGGGACTTAGTGGGCCATAACCCACAGGTCAAGGATCGAAATTTTTACAAGAAAGGGGATTTTGGCAAATCAGAGCAGGGAAAGGATTTCCTACGAGGAGGAAGAAGAATGCAAGCAGAAGGGGAAAGAGGTACAGTTGTGTTAAAGCTGGAGAGTTTATGGTCTTACTGTCGTGCAGATGGCGGCAGCCGAAGATGAGAAGATTTGCAGCAACCTAGAGCAAGGTGTGCTCACTTGGTTCCAAAGAAGAGAACCAAAAGGATGCCAAAAGACCGAGTGAGGAGGGCTTGGTGAGGTATCATGTAACAGAGGAGACTGTTACTGCAGAGGTTGGTTGCCGCTCACAGAAGATCGTGAAGGCAATTCCACTGAAGGAATGCAGTGGGTAGAATTGCTAAGGACAAGAAGAAGCATATGACCAGGAGGTCATAATTTTTTTTTACCTCGGAAGTCTGATGCAGGAGCATCTAACCCCCTCCTTAATTAAAGAAGAATTCAAAGCAGAGCGAAGTTGACGTGGCAAAAAAAAACCATATTTTCGTTTAATTCATATTATTAATAGAGATTGTTGTGATTTGGTTAAGTAAATTTAGAGATCTTATGAGGGGAGATCGGATCTGGAACGATCCAATCTACTTTCCTCAATTGTTATAAACTAGTATTCATGCATTTGTATGGGGGGAGCCAGGCGCATGTATATCCAGCGCTGCCAAGGCAACCTGGCTCATAAAAACGTATTGTAATCTGAATTCAGAAATAATATAAATCATGTGTTTCGTGGTTATAAGTTTCTTTCATTATGTATACGAGTATGTCAGTTCTTAAACTGATCCTGCGTGTTGTTGTGAGAAGTGTGAGATGGGGTAGCAATCGACAGTTGTTGTGGTTTGCCAATAGCGATTTGCAATCGCTGATTAATATCACATCAGCGCAGATTAAAGGTGGGAGTTTGACTGTTAGAGAAGTGATAGTCATCGCATCGGAGCAGCGGAGAACGTGTTGAATCGGAGATGGACATAGCTGTGGACCGCCGAGGTTTATAGGGGCAGTTGTATTAGTTTTAAACCGATATATTGATGTGTATGGCGTGGGTTTTCAAACCTTAACGCCTATATTAATGATTGCAATGGTGATTCAGAATCCCATTAAGGAGATGGGTGATTTTATAAAAATCCACGTTACATAGTGAGAAGTTTAAAACGCTTCCGACGGGACTTAGTGGGCCATAACCCACAGGTCAAGGATCAAAATTTTTACAAGAAAGGGGATTTTGGCAAATACCCAAGATCTCTTTTCATCATTGTCCCAAAATACTACAGGAAGTCTCTATTTTACTACATGAAACAAAATACATAGAGCATAATTTTGTTTTTGCCATAACTTCAAAACCATGCATCCATTTGTCAAGTTGGTTCAGGGGGAGATGCATATGGAGGATGGTAACATGCTCAAGCAATTTCAGCAAATTCCAGTGCACAGTTTCCAAGAAATCGACCTCCATCATGTTTAGCCATTTTAAGTTTTTCTCGAGATCCGTGCATCCATTAACCAATTTTTTTTATGGGGAGGTGCATATTGATGATAAAAACATGCTCAGTAAGTTTCAAGTCAATCCATTCTACCGTTTGGGATATATAGACAAAACAAGTCTACTACAAGAGGTTGTCCTGAATTTTGAAAAATATGTTTGCAGGACAGCATGAGGAGGATCAGAGCAACAAGAGAGGATCAAAGGGGACCTATATAGTTCATGTTTTCATTTCTCCATTCCACATCTTTCATCATTCCATCATTCCCTCCACTTTTCTACTCATTTAGCTCAGTTTGAAACGGTTCTGTGTTTTCTACAGGATTCCCTGAAAACCTACAGAATGATCCTGTAGGAATTACAGTGGCTTGGGAATCCCAACAAAAAGTAACCCTAGAGCAAGGGGATGACCTGCTTATGTCAAAAAAAAAATATCTACCTCACCAACTCATCACCATGCCTCTCTCCACCATGGTCACCCCTGCATTCATCCAATAAATTCAGTTTAAAAAAACTTACAATTTTCAAAAAAAAAAAAAAAAACAAACAAACAAAAGAGGATGAAGTCAGAGAACAAGGCGACAACACTTGAAAGATATACCTCTCATTCACCAATCCCTATACCCCTTCTCTGCCCATGCCAACCATCTCATGCTCCAGAAGTGAAGAAATGATTAAAAAAAAATTGAGGGAGAGGCATCTACAAGAAATCTTGTAGCAGCCTGTCCCACAAAACAAAAAATCACAGGTTGCAGTTAGCTTCAGCATGGAGATCCAAAGGTCAAAGAATCTCCACTAGAGCTTAGCAACAACACCAGGATCATCAACATCACTATCCAATACTTGCACATCAAGGAAAAACATCAAAAAAAAATGCAGCAAATACAAGCAAGGACTTCACTCTCCAACAAAAAACATATACGGGAAGGCCGAGAAGAAGCTACAAGAGGAAATATGATGGAGAAATGGGTCAAATATTCCTTAGGAAGGTTGATATAGGTCCCCTAACACCTTCACATCAACGTCAACTCAACAGCAGCATGCATGTCTCTCCAACAACCATCAGGTAGGTACAGGTATGCAATATTCTTGACCTCTTCTCTTGAGCATATTATAGTTAGAAATTTGGTTTCAATGCATGAGAGATGAGGTTTTATAAGCTAAGGAGGGGTCAGAAATCTCAGCCGCCTTCAACTAGTTAATTGCAGCTCACTCCTTCACTCATGCAATGTTGAAAAGTTAAATTATGAAGGGTGATGATTTCAAGGAATGAGGATAGCAGTTAAAAAAATAAATTTTTGCAAAGGCCAAGTCACCACAACACTCCAAACCCTCCACCCACTTCATATTCACTATCTATTCATCATTCGTCCATCCCATTTAATTCTTGAAAAAAAACAAACAGAGCATCATCTCCATTTTCGCAAACCTACACTACTCCCTTTAAGCCTTAGCATCATCATCCAATCCCTCTTCATCATTTCTCATCACTCTCATACAGTTAGAAGACCCTGAAAGAGCAGGAATGATTACTATAGGAAGGCAGGATGTTGCTAAAAGAAGGAAGAAATGAACAAATTATGCTAAACCCCAAGATGGCAGAGTAAAAGAGAGACCTAACCAAAACAGAGAACTTCAAGGCCATTAGGCAGCCATCTAGGCCACAAGAGAGAAGAAAAGGCAACAAAAGGAAATGAGGCATTCACCATACAAAAAAAAAAAGAAGAATATGTTTTCCAAGAGGTCTCCAATCTCTTTCTAGCTTTTGTCCAAGGCCTAAAAATGGGAAAAAGGCATGGGAGTCAAGTTGAGGGCATGTCCTAGGCTCATAATATCATTTATGCTAAAAAAGGGTATCCTGTAGTTTTAATAAGGTTTCCTGTAGTTTTGACAAGAATTACTACAGGATGTCCTAGTTCTCATCTAAATGCATTTTGAAGGTGTTAGAGGTGTCCAAATGGCGGAACAAGGTAGTAGAAGGTTGATAAGGGTGTGGAAGACCTTGCCAAACTGAAAAATATTCAAGAACCCACCTTGAATAAGGGGAAGAAGGCAAGCTAATGGTCTCAAGAAACAATGATTTTTTTTGCACAAAGATATTCTTGGGCTTGTCCTTACAGAACTTACAACCAAGATTCTTAATGCACAAGAGAGAGGCCACCACGGCCATGAATGAGGCAAAATGACGTCACTCAGCAGGGGGTATGACGGGCCTCTATATTGGACATAAATTAAGGCCCATGCCTCTAAATTAAACAGAGATTAAGGCTTATGACCATCCTTCAACACATTAAACCTCTCTTTCTGCATTAGATAATTTATTTTTAACTTTAATATATTCATTACGAAGGTTTATGAATAATTGGATATTTGTGCTTAATAATATTTATTTTGTGGAATACTATGAGAATATTAGGCAGATTATGAAGATTTAGAGGAGGAGATAATTTGAGGACTTGCTCCCTACTATAAATCAACAAGATATTATGGAATTATGGCACAAATTGCGGAACTCCAATGATTGAGAAAATCTAGGAATGTGTTCCCTGCGATTTAATACAGATTCCTAGTATTGGGGACCATATCCACTAATTAAGGGATTTTGGTGGGGAAAGCTTCCTCATTCATGGGGAATGATTCCTAATCATTTTGTATAAGTACCAAGTCGAATTTGCCTCTAGGGATAAATTTTCATTAGTCTTCTTGTGGAGAGAACTCGTGTTTTTGCAGCTCCATTGTATTTTCTTGCAGGGATGTAATTATATTGATGAAAATAATGAAGATTGGTGTCATGTTCAACTTCTAAATCTTGTTCTCCTCCATAGGTCTCTGAGCTTCCTTGGGCTTGGCCATCCCAGGAGCCTCAGAGCCCTTTTGTATAATTCCCTTTCCTTCTTTTCACTTCTTATTCACATGCATCTCTTGTTTTTATTTCTTTCTACTTCTGCATTTAGTATTAATGATTTGTTGTTGTAGGATTGAGTTAAATGGTTAATGTAAGTTCTTTTACATGATCACAAGCATCATTTCATCCTTGGAAAAAATTTCGAAGGTCATTGTAATCATTGAGCTACTTGGATTAGCTTTCTTATTCCCAAATCTAGATTTCTAGAACTCTTTTGTGGCAAAGAACAGTAAATGTCTATTATTTTTTATAGCATGCTAACGAGCTTTAATTGAGTTGGTTCCACTTTCATTAGATCACAAAAACATTCTAGTTCATAACAAAAATTACCCCATTGCATTTTCACTTGATTAGGTTAGGCATTTTATAGGTTTATTAGCTAACTAGTTCTCAAATGGGCTGAGGCATGCAACACAATAGTTTATATTCATAATCATAGCCCACATCGAATACTTGAGATGAAGACACTAGAGGATGCTTATTCCGGTAAGAGGCCAGATGTTGGTCACTTAGGATTTTGGGTCATCAATATATTGCCATGTGACCAAAGATGCACGGAAGAATCTTGAGCCGACATCAAAGTTGGGGATATTTGTGGGGTACACTGATACACCTCACAACTATTAGGTGTACTTTCCAACCAACAGGATAGTAGTGGTTTGCAGGGATGTCATATTCGATGAGGAGAAGGCCATGCAAGTTTCCCTTGAGAGGGGGCTTGAGCTACATGTAGATGAGGAGCTTTTAGCTCCTAAGGTTGAGGAGCCTCAGATTGTTGTGGAGCAGGCACATGCAAAGGATCCGAGAGTGGAGACATCCACTCAGGCATATTCTTCCAAAGAGGGAAGAAATCACACCATATAGGTTGACAGATTGTTGGATGATGCACGAGAGAATGTGGGAGCACCCACTTCTCAGCGCAGGCATAAGAGTTCACCTGAGAGGTACACTAGATACATGGCTCTTTTGGGCGAATGTATTGTGACAAAGCCATCTTCCTTTAAGGAAGCAGTGCAACAGCTGGTTTGGGTTGATGCCATGGGGGAGGAGTATGACTCCATAGTTTGTAACAGTGTTTGGGATGTGGTCTCGAGACCAGAGGACAAGTCAGTGGTGAACTCCCGTTGGCTTTACAAGGTAAAGCAAGCTGCGGCTGGTAGTGTAGAGAAGCATAAGGCTAGATTTGTGGCCCATGGATTTTCACAGGTAGAGGGGATTGACTATGATGAGACCTTTGCTCTTGTTTCAAGGTACTCGTCAGTTAGATCTATATTGGCACTATCAACACATATGGGTTGGAAGATACATCACATGGATGTGAAGACAACCTTACTTAATGGCATGATTGATGAAGAGGTGTACATAGAACAGCCTGAAGGTTTTGAGACCTTTGAACGTGAGTCACATGTGTACCGGCTCAAGAGAGCTTTGCATGGGCTGAAACAAGCACCTCGTGCTTGGTACACCAGGATAAATAACTACTTCATCGGGTTGGGCTTCACGAACAGTGAAGCAGATGCGAACCTGTACCACATAGTGGTGGAAGGTAAACTGCTGATCATTGTACTTTATGTTAATGGTATCATACTGACATGTGATGATCAGCTGATCAAGCCTTGCAAGGAGGACCTTGCAAGAGAGTTTGAGATGAAGGACATGGGGCTCATGCATTACTTTCTTGGCATGAAGGTATGGAAGGGAGATGGGGATTTGTTTGTGTCTCAGGGCAAGTATGCCAACTAGATACTCAGGATATTCCGCATGGAGAGCAACAAACCCATGGAGACTCCTCTAACAGGTAACTGGAGGAAGGAGGATGCTAGTTCAGGGGAAGTAGTGGAAGCTACTGTTTACAGGCAACTTGTGGGTTCACTCATGTACTTAATGAACACGCGACTGAATATGTGATATGCAACTAACCAACTTAGTTAAGCGATGGTTAGGCCAATCAAGTTGTATTCAAAGGCAACAAATCATGTGTTGAGATACCTTGGGGGCACTTCTTAGTATGGATTATGGTATAGATAGGCAGAGGGAGTGAAGCTTCAAGGCTTCACCGATGCAGATTGGGGTAGAGAGTCCATTAGACCAAAAGAGCACATCAATAGGAATCTTTAGTATTGGGTCGGCGACAATTTCTTGGTGTGACAGGAAACAGAGATCGATTGCAATCAGTTCAGTAGAGGTAGAGTGCATGCCCATGAGTCAGACAGCATGTGAGGCCATTTGGATGAGGAAGATCCTGGTTGGTTTTGTTTGGTTAGCAGATGGATCCAATTATGATTTACTGCGATAATCAGAGTTGTATCAAACTCTATGAAAATCCAGTTTAACATTTTGACAAAGGCATTATCAAGATGTAAATTCGAGTTTCACAAAGACAAGATCGAGGTAGATGATATTCCCTTTCTTATTGAGAGGGAATGTTGAGAAATGGCAACACAAAATTCCAATTTAATTTGTCCTTGAATTAAACTGAGAATTAAAATCAAATTTTATTCTCATAGAAAATTGTAAATAGTTACTTGAGTTTAATTAACTTAATTAGCTTAGGAATTTCAAGTTGGAAGTCTTTCTGAAGTTATGTATATGTTCTCCCTAAGTTTTAGGGGTCCAGGATGAGTTTAATTGTGAGTTGTAATTAGATCACTCAATTTACTTAGTTATGTTCATTTAAATTAGTTCCAAACTATTTGTGGAACTGATAGAGAGTTAATAGTGAGTTGGTGCACTAGTGCATCCACAAGTATCACTTTAGTTAACTGAATATTTCCTCATCAAAAACTTATGCATGTCAATTATGAGAAAGACCCAGTTGAGACTAGAGCGAAGGGACAATGTACTATCAGTTGTGTGATTTACTGAGTTGTAAATATCATGCATGCAATTAGAGAAGAACCGATATTTGGATTGCGCAGTTTTGGAAGCATGAATTCCCTTTAAATACAAGCTATTCATCCTAGGAATTATGCAAGGAAATAAGGGCCTGGAGAGCTGCATAATTGGCTAAGTGTTGGCCAAGCGCTTGCTTTTGAGCTGAGAGAGTTGAGCATACTTGTGTGGAATTGTTCTAGTGAGAACAAGCTTTGTATCTTCACTCATATTTCTGATTAATGCAATATAGATGGCAGGGTTTTGAATAGTGTCTTTCCCCAGATACATCTTGTGTTATATGCCATTGATTTATCTTCTTTTTGCTCATATTGTTTTCATCGATCTATTGGCTTCCGTTGGTTGAAAGCAGAAGTATATTCTTGTGATGCGCTTTAGTAAATTGTATGAGCTTGTGAATCTACAAGATTTTCTACATTGTTTAGTCCCCCCTTCTCCTCCCCCCGCCTACGTAAAGGGCCTACATCCGCGTTAGTTGTGGCATCATTGCGTAGAGCAATACCATAACAATGCTAGTGTGAGAGCACTTACTGGCGGAATGACCACTCATAAAATTAGTTTTTTATTTTTTATTTTTAATGAATTGTCAGACACTAAAAAAAAAACTGAAAATAAAACACCCTCCACCAGGGGAATTATGTCCAATCAGAGCTTGCTAAACCAATTGAAAATTAGAAATAAGATTTCCATAAAATTAGAAAATTATTTTTGAATTTACGGAAAATAGAAATATTCAACAATTCCCGAAATTTTGGTTAAAATTGCCCAAAAAAAAATAAAAAAATTAATGTAAAATCATTGTACTTTGACCACGAGACGAATGCTATAGTCCCTGGCAAGACAAAAACTAATAACATTAAACACAATAGTTTGGTCTAATGCTTCATCCTAAGAAGTAAAATGCTTACTAAAACCTTATAGCACAAGGGCAAGTCACCAACATAAATAATCTAGAAAAACCTGTAGATTCACAAGCTCATGTAATCTACTAAAACAAGAGACAAGAATCTACTTCTACTCTTTACAGCAAAATCCCATAAACATCGAGCAAACAATAATCAATAGAGGACGAGAATCAAAGGCACATAACACAATAAATATCCGAGGAAAGCCACAACTCAAAACCCCACTATCTGTTTTGTATTAATCCAGAAAATCAAGATGAAATTACAATGCTTGTTCTCTCTAGAACAATCCCAACACTCAACAAATTCAATCTCCAACTCATAAGCAAGCTCAAGGCCAAAGTTCAGCCAATTCACAATCTCTCCAGGTCTCTATTCCAATGCGTAATTCCTATGAAGGATAGCTTGTATTTAAAGGGAAATAAAGCCTCTAAAAATAGTGCAATCCCTCAAGGATTGGTTCCTGATTGCATGCATTATCAGTGCAACTCAGAAATATCTAAAACAAATAGTACACTCTCCCTGCACTTTAGACTCAACCGGGTCTTTCTCATAATCAACATGCATGAATCTCTGATGGTGGAATCTTCAGTTAACTAGAGTAGCACTAATTAGGTCACTAGTGTCCCAACTAACTGTTTACTCACTATTAGTTCCTCAAACTGATTGGAACTAATTTAACTGGACTTAACTCAATAAATTGAGTTAACTAATTACAACTAATTCATAACTCATCTTGAACTCCTATAAGTTAGGGAGAACATATACATATCTTCTAAAAGACTTCCAATTCGAATTTCCTAAATTAATTAAGTTAATTAAACTTAATTAATTATTTTCAAATTGCTATGAGAAAAGAATTATATTTTAATTCATGGTTTAATTCAAGGACAAATTAAACTGGAATTTCTTGTTTCCATTTCTCAACACTCCCTCTCAACAAGAAAGGGATTATCAACTACCCCGATCTTGTCTCTGTGAAACTCGAATTTACATCTTGACAATGCCTTTGTTAAGATGTCAACATCTTGCTCCTCCGTGGGAATGTAATCTAACAGCATGATCCGCCTCAATATACAATCGCTGAGATGATGATACCAGATATCTATATGCTTGGACCGATCATGAAAAACTGGATTTTCAGAGAGTTTGATACAACTCTGACTATCACAATAAATCATTGTCGGATCCGTCTACTAACCAAACAAACTAACCAGGATCTGCCACATCCATATAGCCTCACATGCTGCTTGACTTGCAGCCATGTACTCTGCCTCTGCCGAACTGAGTGCAACCAATCTTTGTTTCCTGTTGTACCAAGAAACTGCCACTAACCCAATACTAAAGATCCCTCCTAATGTGCTCTTCCTATCAGATGGACTCCTCGCCCAATCTGCATCGGTGAAGCCTTGAAGCTTCACTCCCTCTGTCTGTTTGTACCACAATCCAAACTGAGTAGTGCCTCTGAGGTATCTCAATACATTCTTTGCCACCTTCCAATACAACTTGGTAGGCCTAACCATCGCTTGACTAAGCCGGTTAAGTGCATAACGCATATTTGGTCGTGTGTTCACCAAGTACATGAGTGAACCCACAAGCTGCCTGTAAACAATAGCTTCCACTACTTCTCCTGAAGTAGCATCCTCCTTCCTCCAGTTACTAGCTAGAGGAGTCTCCATGGCTTTACTGCTCTCCATGCGGAAGCTCCTGAGTATCTCATTAGCATACTTGCCTTGAGAAACAAACAACTCCCCATCTCCCTACCATACCTCCATGCCAAGAAAGTAATGCATGAGGCCCATGTCTTCATCTCAAACTCTCTTGCAAGGTCCTACTTGCAAGATTTGATGAGCTTCTCATCACTTGTTAACATGAGATCATCTACATAAAGTACAATGATCAAAAGCTTACCTTCCACCACTATGTGATATAGGTTCGCATCTTCTTCACTCTTCGTGAAGCCCAACCCAATGAAGTAGCTATCTATCCTGGTGTACCAAGCAAAGGGTGCTTGATTCAACCCATACAACGCTCTCTTGAGTTGGCACACATGCAACTCACGATCCAAGGTTTCAAAACCTTCGGGCTGCTCTATGTAAACTTCTTCCTCAATCATGCCATTGAGGATGGTAGTCTTCACATCCATCTTATGGATACTCCAACCCATCTATGATGATAGTGCCAAAATAGATCTCATTGATGAGTACCTTGCAACAGGAGCAAAGGTCTCATCATAGTCAATCCCCTCTACCTGTGAAAAGCCACGGGCCACAAATCTAGCCTTATGCTTCTCCACACTACCATCTGCAGCTTTCTTTACCTTGTAAAGCCAACGAGAGCTCACAACTAACTTGTCCTCCAGTCTTGGGACCACATCCCAAACACTGTTTTGAACTATGGAGTCATACTCCTCCACCATCGCATCAACCCAAATTGGCTATTGCACTGCTTCCTGAAAGGAAGATGGCTCTGTCACAACACATGCACCCATAAGTGCCATGTATCCAGTGTACCTCTCCGGTGACCTCCTTTGTCTGTGCTGAGAAGAGGGTGCTCCCACATTCTCCCGTGCATCATCCAACAATCTGTCAGCCTCTCTAGTGTGCTTTCTTCCCTCTCTAGAAGACTCTGCCTGAGTGGATGTTTCCACTCCCGGAACCTCTGCATGTGGTTGTGTTACACAAAAATATCGTCACCATGATTATTTGCAGTCAGTATGGGTCTATCATCACTTGTACTGTCCCCCTAAGCAAGTCTCAGACCTCAGCTCTTCAAATCAAGCTTTGGAAATGGGAGAAAGACATTAAAAATCAATGTAACTCTGGTTCCGCACTTTCTCTCATTGTCACCTGCGGTCCCACACCTTCTGTGTACAAAAACTGCGGACCTGCCCGCTCTGTCCCTAACGGTGTAGGTGCGGACCCCTGTGAAAGTCAAAAGGCGCAAGTTTTATCTTAAAAAACTCACTTTGGGTTAATTCTAGAGGTTTATAGAAGGAATTTTGACGTGGATTGTTCGCTCTGAGGTGGTTCATGCATCCCAAAAGAGAAGGAGCTAATCCCTTGATGAGAGGAGTTATCCCTTTGAAGGAGGGCTTTATCCCTTTGAAGGAGGACCTAGTAACCTCCCTCCATTGCACTATAAATACAGGCATTGGGCTGGTTGCTAGAGAGGTTAGAGCTGAACATTTTTGAGGGTAAATGCTGGTGAAATCAAGACTTCCTAGTTGAACTTAAGAGGAGAGATCACATACCTTTTTGGCTTCATTGGGGAGTGAGTGAAACTTGTCAAAGTAGAGGAGACTTCTTGCTGGACCCTGGGAGGAGCTTGTACAACGTCAAGGCAAAGGTTGTAAAGTTCTTCTTCTTTTGAATTAATACAATCAAACTCATTTTTCTCAACAAGTATCTCATGTTATTTGTTTCATGGACTCCTTGACTTTCATGTTAAATGTGTTTTATGCAATTGGATTTTCAGGTGCTATTTAATTTGTTTGCCTTGTCTGTGTTTGCAGATTCGCAAAAAGGAGCTCATTTGGATCAAAGGAGCGAGGGCATCCACAAGCTTGCGTTGGACCTAAGGTAGGCCCTAAAAACACTTGTTTGCCATTGTTTATAAAAGCATATTTAGAGAAAGATAGTGTCTGGTTGGTTTGCTTGTCATTAGGTCTTCTTTAGATTCTAGGAAGGTCTATCTTGTCCGCAAGATCGACTTATTCCGTGTGACAAAATGGCGACTCCGCTGGGGACTTGATTGTTTTCCTTGTTTTACTTTGACCTGAGAAACTGTGTTTTTGTTTCTGTTTTTGGCTTGTCGTGTGTAAAATTGGGTAGAGTTTTTAGATCCAGAATTATTTTTTGTTTTTCATAGCTTTGGGAGAGGACCGCACCCTAGCCGTTTGACACAGTGCGTACCTACCTGCAGCTTGGCTTTTAGCACAGAGCGGGACCGCACCTGTGTCAACTGTGGGCCTGCGGACCCTGTCAAAATTTTGAAAAACCCTAAGATTTCCTCTGTTAGTCAGCTTAGTGTTTGTTTAGAAATTGTTATCCACTGCCCAGACCTGCATATAACTTGTGAGAAGCTTTCCTTGGATTGATTTCGTTAGTGTTAGGGTTTTAGGTGAAATTCCTAGGAGTTTTGCTTGTTGGGTTTGTTTTTTCATTTTGGTTGTGCAGTGGCTCTGAGCTTAGAAGCTGTAGGGACTTCAGATCACCTTAGTGTCTACCAGCCTTCTTATGAGTCTGACCATTTATGAAATCTCCCCTTGTTTGAGGAATCCGCTTTGAGTTTTCTCTTTACAAAACTTCGAAAAGCTTGTGTTTGAGAGTTTGGATTTTCATTTTCAAAAGAAAACAAAATTGGTTTTTCTTGACTTATTTGTGATTCTGCATAAATTGGTCCTTAGCTTACATCTAGCTAAGTAAAACATCCTTAAAAAAGACTTTTAGTAGGCTTTGACTTCAATAAGGTTTTTATAATTTGTAGATCTTAAAGTTAGTCATTTTCATAGTTTTGAGTGTTTTATTTAAAAAATATAAAAATCTCTTTTGAAAAAAGTTTGTTTTGTAGTGGTTGAGTGCTTTGAAACAAAAAAGGGAAATTTTTGTGAAATAACTAGTTGTCTCGTTTTGAGTGCTTTGGAAAAGAAAAAACTTTTCTTTTAATTTGTTGAATTGAGAAAGATTTGTGTTTACAAAGTATTTTCATTCTCAAACTCTTTCTTAGTTAGAAGTTCATCGAAGAGAAAAAGATTGTTTAGATCATCTTAGGTGCATTTTTAGTGATTTCGAGTCGAGTCTTCATACCACGAGTTTCATCTCCGCACCTTTGGACTTAAACAAAAACCACTAAAATTAACGTTTAAAGTAAAATTCACCTAGTAAAATTTTTATTTCTAGGGCTCTGATACACCAACTTAGCTTAGGCTAGTGTCTTGGAGTAGGAGAGTAATTAACTCTCCAAGACAGTAAAAACAAACAAGTAGTTGTATCTTGTGGTAGGGAAGAAATCCAATTGTTGCATTATGCTTTGGGAAAGCTCCTCTTAAAGGAGAAGCACGAGATCGTGTCCGAACCAGTGTGGGAATCAATCCTTCCTCATTGGGAACGACGCCAGATATTCACGTATTAAAAACGGTAAACCTCGAATTAACCATTGTCGAGGAGCCTGGGGTCACTTGTTAGTAAACCTTGGATTATGTCAAGGAGCCTTCAAGGGGATTGAGCTTGCTACTCTGCCCTTGCGTGCGTATCGGATCATAGATTGTTCCCCCAGGTATATTTGTCTCAGTTGGTAACCTTAGTGGCCATATTCTTTAGGACTCTTCCTGAGGTGACAGTGGTGGGAAGATCCCACTGTACCTGGAGCAGACGTCGGCTAGACTCACTTGGATTTTCTGGGGGGTTCACTTCACTCGAGACGGTTAAGTGGAGGAACTTGTGCCGGTCTATTCATTAAGCAGGTTGTCGGGGTAACTGTTCCAACCACCATTTCTGTATTGAACTCTGCGACGTTGGATTTCATCACCAACTAGTGTTTTCAGTCCGGAAAGTTACTGTTTGTGTGTTTGATCTCCTAGATTCTTTAGGCGTGTGATTCAAATTTGTTTGGTTCTTTAGAGACTTTAGGTGTTTTTCATTGAGATTTTACTTTGTTTGCGTGTGAAGTAGTTAAAAGTTTTCAACTGTGGCTGAATTACCAAGACAGTCCCGTAGACTTCGGGGCCAGTCTCCTGAGTTTGTAAACGTGGCTGAGTTACTGAGGAAGTCCCGTAGACTTCGGGGCCAACCTCCTGAGGAAGTATCGAGCCAGCTTGAAGGCTTGAAAGTCCTCGTAACTCCTAGAGACAGTAGAGTTGGGTCACCTGAGGAAGGAGAATCTTCTTTGATAGTACATCCTGATTTTCAACCGTTAGTAGCAGATTATAATCCACAGTCAGTGTCTGTTTCCGAAATTGCTGGTAGCTTTTCATCTACTAGTGATATAGGTGAAGAACCCGAAATATCCGAGCCTGAAAGTGAATTTGCTGCTACTCCGACATCGGGGTTTGTTTCTCCAACTTCTAGTGGTCCTGGTTCACCTAGGGTAGAAAGAGTAATCACCCAAGATCTTCCTTCTGGACTTATTGCTATTGAAGAACTTGCTCCGGAAGAAGAAGTAGGCATCCCTATCCCTGAAAATCAACCTGTTATTGAACTAAGGGAGCGTGAATCAATTTTTTACAGTCCACCTAGGAGTAGTTCTTGGTATCTTTCTTTGACTAATTTTCTAGAAAACTCAAGGTTAAGTTTTTCACCACCTCGTGCTCCTTATCACCCAACACCTAGAGGTTTTTATACTCCCGTCAATATGGCAGGACAGTCATCCATGTTTACTCAATCGGCCGAATCTTTTTTGTACGGCGGTCTTTCTGTTCCCTCCGGGTATCAGTCACTTTCTGGTACTTTTTCGGGAGCATCTCCTCAACCCATTGAGCAAGGGTTATTAACTGGAAACAATGGTACTAAGTCGTTGAGCGTAGAAGACATTCTCATGATGTCAGGTTCTATTCCCAATCCTCAACCTCAAGGTGGTCAGTTACCGCCTGGGGGGCAGCCTCAATTAACGCCTGGGGGGCAACCTCAAGGTACACAATTTGCATCTGGGAGGCAACCTCAAGGACAGTACATACCTATGGGACAGTACGTTCCTCAAGGTCAACCCCAGACTCAATATGTACCCCAAGGTCAACCCCAGTATCAGTATGTGCCTCAAGGGTATCAACCCCAAGGTCAATACTCGAACCAAGGTTTCCAACCACCCTCCGGTCAAACGTATGTTCAAGGAACGGGAAATGTACCTTTCAATTATCAATCCTACCCTCAATCCGGTTATGGTCCTCAGTATTCTCAACCAGTTATGGGTCAGTACCCCAAAATGAATATAGTGTGGGATCCATCGCAAGCTCAGCAGGTATTGCAGCCAAGTGTACAGCTGTCATCTCAAACTGGACAACCCTTAGTTTCTGGTTCACCCCAGCAACCAGTCCAGTCTAACATTCAAACTTCTATACCTTCGATAGTTTCTCAGCCTGGGCCTAGTACACCTCGTACTCCGCCTCAAACGACTGCTACAACTGCCGCAACATCTGTTCAATCTACCCCACCTACTTTTGGAGTATCGACAACTCCGGTTTCTACTGTTCCTGTATCTACTCCTCAGACATCTTTACCACCGTCTGGATCTACGATTCAAACTTCGGTTCAGATGCCTGTAGGACAACCTGGTTCAACCACAATTCACCTATCAATCGTACCAGGGACAGTACCAATTCGGTCCTGCTGTGCAGCAGCCAGTCTATCAGTATCAACCGTACCCTGGGTACACTTATCAACAACCTCAACAACCCCAGTACAGTCCGGTTAATCCTGGTTTTCCGGGAGGATACAATATCCCGAATGCGATTCCTATTCCTAGTTATCCTGGATATCCTCCTCCTGGGGCTGGTCTCATGACCCAGAGTTTTAGGGATCCTAATCGGCAGTTACCGTTTATTGCAACTTTGGACTTACCTGACTTGTCGCGCCTAACAAACAATCCCATTAATTATCTTCCGTTTTGGCCGCCAATGCCGAATAAGTTGCCCAGTGACATTCCCAAGTTCGAAGGTAAATCAGGAGAGGACTCGTCGAACCATGTGATGACTTACCACCTCTGGTGTGCGTCTAACTCCATTACAGATGATTCAATCCGTCTTAGACTTTTCCAGCGCACTCTAATTGGTCTCGCGGCCAAGTGGCACATTGAGTTACCGCGAGGCACTTTTTATAATTTTAGTCAGTTAGCTACCTCGTTTTTAACTCATTTTCAGTTGCCAGTCCGATATGACAATGGCACGGAATTGTTAACTTCGCTAAAACAATCAACATCCACTTACATTTCAGATCATATTCATGAGTGGAGACGCCGACGACGTTTAGTGAAGGTATTTACTCCGGATCAAATCTTGGCTGAGTGGTTTGTAAAATCTTTGTTGCCAAAGATCACTGAAGATGTTGCTAAAGCCGGAGTTGTTACTGAGGAGCAAGTAATTGCTCAAGCACAGTACCTTGACTTGGTCTATACTCAGTCGGGTACGTTACACGAAAAAATCCCCGATCTTCCCAAGCAAAATCAAATCACTGCAGCTCCTTCGGGATCTCATGCCGCCGATGGTATGATTGGCACGGTTAACACTAAAAGTAAGAAGAAGTCTTCCAAGAATTCTTCCCCTATCATAACCTTGCCTGATTCCCCAACAGGAGATTCTTCTGCAGAGATCTCCGCCGATATTCACGTTGTAGAGTCATCTACAGCCAAATCAAAATCCGGTGGGAAGAAGAAAGGAAAGAAGAAGAATAAAACGGACAAAAGTTCAAAGGAGAAACCTGAAAAGGCGGAATCCAATGATGAAAAGCGCAAACCTCGTTATCCTTGTCTCATTTGTGACGATGAACATTTTACAAGAGACTGCCCTCATCGTGCAGAGGTTGCGAAGATTGTCAAGGGTTCCCAAACTCCTGCTGTTTTGAAGGATCCTTTTCTGGCTCAAGACAGTAAGATGATAGGTTCATCCTCGAATGCCAATGAAGAACCCATACTGATGATGTCCCATGTTAGGATTGCGACTCGATCGCAAGATTATGGTAGTAAAAGTCCTGTTGATGGTAAAGAAGCATAATCTTCTCATTCTAATCCATCAACCTCACCTCCCGGTTCCGATCCACTACAGATCGAGAAACCTAATCCAGACTTGGTAATCAAACCGCCCGCCAAGGGTATACTTCGAAAGTCAGCTTTCAATCCACATGCGAGAGCGGCTCAGAATTATAACATTGTTGAGGATTTAGCTGTTTCACCCTCAGCAATGTCGGCTTTGGAAGTGCTGCAATCATGTCCAGCACAACGTAAATTACTTTTGTCGGCTATATGAGCTGTTGACGTTCAGGACCTGAACCTGATAATTTTCGATCTAGAAAATAGTACACCGCGTTTGCCTCATCAAATGGCTTTCCAGATACCAGTGATAGTAAAAAACAGGCCTATTCATCGGACCATAATTTATGAGGGAGCCTCAACGTGTATTATGTCGATACAGTGTTGGAGATCGCTTGGTTCTCCTTCGCTAAATCAATCCCCGACGATTCTAAAGGCCTTTGATGGCCGTGGGTTTCATCCTTTTGGCATTCTACAGGATTTGCCTATAGGGGTTGAAGGAAAAACCGTTAGTCTAGATGTGGAGGTGGTTGATGCCCCTCTAGATTACAACCTTCTCTTAGGTGGAAGTTGGTCTTACGCTATGACAGCTGTCGTTTCATCGGTCTTTCGAGTAATAAAGTTTCCACATAATGGAAAGATCGTAACAATAGACCAACTGGCTTACTTTTCATCTAACCCAGCCTCTTCGGAGAGTATTCAGCATGTCGGTAAAACGACTATCCCATATAAGGATGTTGGAGTAGGATTAGTTAAAGATGCCGGTTTACTGGCAACTTTTCCTTTTCCTCCAATCAAAGCATCATCTTCATTTGCAACCATTCATATGATTACATCAGACACCATTATTTATGATGATCCTTGGATTGTCCCTTCTGAATCTGAGATAGACTCATTTGGTAATGCCATGCCTTTGAGTCCATATGAAATTGCCTATGAAGCCGTGCAGTCGTTTGCCGACCTGTGTTCAACCGAAAGTGACTTAATGAATGTGGTCCGTGAGGAATCACTTTTCACATCAACCTCGGATTTAACTACGTTTTCTGAACTTGTTCACTCTGATGAGCAAATTCGTGAAATCCTATGTGTATATGATTTACCATGGGAAGATCTCCATCACAGATCTTCGTTTTTACCTGAGGATGATCGTTTTGAAAATGATTTCTCATCAATTTTTACAACTGAATATGTCAAGGAACCTCAGAATCCAATGAAACATCCCGATTCAGAGTTAAATTTGGGAAACATCTCTCGAACTATTCCTATTGACATTTCGGTTAAGCCCGGAATTGTTGAGAACATTCATATAGGTGCCTCGTGTACAGATAACGAAATTCAATTATATAAGGCCCTATTTCAAGAATTTCGCGACGTGTTTGCCTGGTCCTATGAGGAAATGCCAGGAATTGATCCCGCGATTGTTGTTCATGAGATCAAGACTTACCCGAATACTAAACCCGTCCAGCAACGTTTGCGTCAGATTCACCCACGAAAAGCTGCTGCAATTAAAGCAGAAGTTGAAAAATTATTGAAAGCAGGTTTCATTTATTCGATCCCATTAACGGATTGGGTATCTAATATTATTCGGTTAACAAAAAGCAGGGAACAATAAGAATATGCATCGACTATAGGGATATTAATCGAGCCTGTCCAAAGGGCAATTACCCAACTCCCTATATCGATCAAATCATTGATGATTGTGCCGACAGCGAAATATTCTCCTTCATGGACGGTTTTTCCAGATACAATCAAATCAATATTCTACCTGCCGATCAACCAAAAATGGCTTTCATTTGTCCATGGGGGACATTTGCTTATTGCAAGTTACCTTTTGGGCTTAAGAATGCCGGAGCAACTTTTCAAAGGGCGATGTCTTATGCGTTTCATGACATCAAGCACATTGTGCAACCCTATCTCGATGACTTGCCTGCTCATTCATTACATCGAGCTGATCACCTCGTCCATTTACGAGCAATCTTTATGAGGTGTAGGCATTATCGTATTCGGTTGAACCCACACAAATGTGTCTTCTGTATAGAAACGGGTCGATTGCTGGGGTTTGTAGTTTCGAAAGCCGGCATTCGCGTTGATCCCTCGAAGGTCGAAGCTATCATCAAATTGCCTCCTCCTTCGAGTCTTCGCCAACTCCAAAGTTTGCAGGGGAAAGCAAACTTTTTACGACGATTCATTCTTAACTACGCCGAGGTCACAAAGGGTTTTACCCGGTTGTTGAAGCAAAATACTCCATTCTATTGGGATGAGATAGCTCAGAAATCTCTTGATGCACTCAAACACGCGTTGACCCATGCACCGTTGTTGCATCCTCCCAACTACAACCAGGATTACTTCTTGTATCTCGCCGCCTCTCATTCCACCATTGGAATGGTTTTAGTTCAGGAAGATGAATTCGGAACTGAACATGTGATATATTACCTTAGTCGAACTTTAAATCCAACTGAGCTAAAATACTCACATGTGGAGAAATTGGCATTGGCAGCTCTTCAAGCTGTCCAATGTTTTCGTCACTACATTCTACTACGTAAAACTACGATAATTTCGGATTGCAACCATATGATCTACATTTTGACCAAGCAATTGCTAGGGGGCAAGTACTCTAAATGGATCGTTATCCTGCAGGAGTTCGACTTGGATTTGAGAAATCTAAGTCTAAGAAATCTTTAGTTTTTGCGGAGTTAATGTGTGACTTCCCGCGTGCTGACACGGAAACTGTGGCGGAGGAGCCCATTGCGGATGAATCCTTGTTTCTAATCAGCACTTTAGATCCGTGGTATGGGGATATCATCGTTTATCTCCAGACCCAATCCTTTCGGCCAGAAATTTCACGGTCAAAACGTCGAAAGATTCGTTTCCAGTCCCAATAATTCAGGATTATTGGAGATACTCTTTATCGCCGTGGGGCGGATTCTGTTTTTCAACGTTGCTTAACTCACGAGGAAGCTGAAAGGGTTCTAAATGACTGTCACTCTGGAGCGTGTGGCGGTCATATGTCTGGGTTTGCCACAACCCAAAAGATATTGCGCGCTGGCTACTTCTGGCCGTCTTTATTTAAAGATTGTATTACGGTGGTCCGAAAATGCCACAACTGCCAGATTTTTGATCATAAGATGCGCGCTCCACCTGCTCCTCTCCACCCTATAATTGTCGTTGGTCCTTTTGCCAAATGGGGTATCGATTTTATTACATGTAACCCTCACTCGGCCAGGGGGCATGCGTATATCATCCTTGCGGTAGATTATTTTACTAAGTGGGCCGAGGCGATGCCTACATTTGAGGCAGACGGCAAGACAGCTGCAATTTTCGTGTTCAATCATATAATTGCTAGGTTTGGTGTCCCACAAGCGATAATCAATGATCATGGGCGTCATTTTCGAAACGTTATGATGACCGACCTTACAGGCCAGCTTGGTTTACGTCACGATAGTTCAACCCCTTATTATCCACAAGCGAATGGTCTGGTTGAATCCATCAACAAAGTTTTAGTCATCATGATCCGACGAATCATTGGGATTCATCGATCAAATTGGCACAACATGCTATTTTCAGCGCTTTGGGCATACCGAACTTCAGTAAAAACATCAACAGGGTTCACTCCTTTCCAACTAGTCTATGGTTTGGAAGCTGTGTTACCCATTGAATGCAAAATCCCCTCACTGCAAATGGCCATCGAGTTACTTCCAGCCACATCCGAAGAGGAAAAGCGTTTGTTATACTTGGCTCAATTAGATGAGAATCGACGTGATGCTGCATTGGCAATCAAGACTCACGCAAAACGAATGAAAGCTTAGTATGATCGAAATGTGACCCCTCGAAATTTTTCGGAAGGAGATCTAGTCTTAGTTTATGATCAAGCTAATGATAAATTAGGCGCTGGAAAATTCGTTCCTATGTGGCATGGTCCCTATGTTGTCAAGCGAAAGCTAGCCAAAGGGGCCTATGGATTGGTAGACTTTGACGGGGACTCTTTGGGTAAACCTAGAAATGGCCTTTACTTGAAGAGGTATTATGCTTAAAAGAACGGGTATGGAGATTTTTAGTTAGGATAGTTTTTTCTTTCTAGCTGGTGTGTTTTAGTTTAAACAGTGTGCTTAGCTTAGAGAGTGTTTTTCGTCATTATTCCTGCTTATCTTGGTTTTACTCTTGATATTGCAGATGTCGATGCCTCTCCAAACATACATTGGTTTCGCTGATGGTGCTTGTCGTAATACACGGAACATCTCTTCCGCAGCTTGGGTTATCTATTCGCCCTCTGACGAGTTAGTATCTATGCATGGGGTAAGCCTCGGTCAAACAACGAACAACATTGCCGAGTATAGTGCAATGATTGAGTTATTATCTAATTCTATTTCATTTGGGATTCGGAGTTTAATAGTGAGGTTAGATTCTGAACTCGTTGTATTACAGCTTAATAGAGTGTATGCCATTAGAAATCCAGTGCTATTGAGATTATTTTTGAGAGTGCGTCTCTTGGAACGTGAATTTGATTATATTGAATATCAGCATATTCCAAGATCTTTAAATACATTAGCAGATGCAATTGCTTCTCGAATGTTAAATAGACATTTCCAATAATCATACATGTAAATTTAAAACCATTCCATAACATGATTTACAAGATAAGCCGGTAATAGTGATATATATATATAGGAGTGTGTCAAAAAATACATCGTCCTCGATCATAGGTTGAAAAACACCTTATGATCGGCAAAAATGATAAGTACAAAAAACAAAAATGTCACATGTGCCCACAATAGGCAATCATCCTATCACTGGTGATGATCTCTATAAGAAACCACTGCACACGGGAACCACGAGCGAAGTCCACGAGGAATGTCATCTATAGTGGTCTCAGGAATATCTCTTGTTAAGCGCTCGAGATGACCCTCCAACTCGGCCAAAACCTCTGTTGATTCGTCCTGTGGGGCTGGCGCGGGTGCAACTGGTTGCTTCCTCTCGTAAGGCCGGAGAGTGGCTGGTCGCTGTGGACCCACATCTACATTTGAAATTTTTACTATCAGTTTTGAGACGATGAAAAAATAAACAAAAAAATGAAATAGAAAAAATGTTGAAAAGGATTTTACCTGACTCGTCCCACTGCTCTCCTGGTGGAAGAACCATGTCTGGGTCACCACGAAAATCTATCCCAGCGTAAGGGAAGTCCTGAATGGAAAAGACCTGGTTTTCCAGCCATTGGAAATACTCAGGTTTGAATCGAGCAACCTCTGTCCTGTCGTCCAGGTGACGGGCCATAACTGTGACCCATCGCATCAGTTTGGGCTCTCGAGGAAGCCCACCTCCAATAGTAAGGTGTTGTGGGATCAGCATAGGAACACTCTCCAGGCCAAAACTCACAACCAAAACCCCATAACCAAAGGTCTTTAGTTGTCCGTTTTTGGCCCTGGTTAGTTGGCCTTTCAGATTGGCCAACACGGCATCGCACCAGTTGAAGATGGTGCCTCGAAAGCAATCAACTGCCATACGCATCTGGGATCCGGTGGCAATATGTAATGCGGCAGCTCCGCAAAGTCTGGTGACAGTGAACGCAATCACCATGAGCTCAGGACGGGATATGGTCTTTATGTCTATCCCTTTGTCTCTAGCCTGGCTGTTGCAGTACTCTAGCCTGAGGCTATCGACAGACTGGCCACCTGGCCTAGCCCCAAACAGAGTCAAGTCTTCGCCTCTCTTAGGCAAACCAGTCAAGAAATATATGTCCGCCGGCTCGATTTCGAGCTGGTGGCCACCAATGAAGAAACACTGGTCTTGTATGCTCCATCTGTCAACCAACCACTGTAAGAAATCCACCTGAGCCCTCATGCCAGGAATGGCCCAGTATTTGTACAATCCGCACGCTCTCAAAGCATCAAGTGAAGGTTGATGATTCCATGCGGCAGCATCCACGTCCTCATGCTCTCGTTCACGCCAATCTAGCATGATGTAATCTCTGCATCAAGTATAAGGACAAATTAAAATGCTAGAAATTATTTTGTGTGGTCCATTTTTGAGAATTTTTGGGTTAAAAACCCTTGCGACGGGGACCGCACCCTCCGGGTTAGACATAGTGCGTGGGACCGCACTTTGTCTACATGGAAGATGCGGACCCCGAGCTTTTTCCCAATGGAGAAAAAGTTGGGGTCCGCAGGCCCGCAATGGTAAACCTGTGGGCCCCCGCGCGCGGGTTTTGTGCCTAAAAACCCTCCCAAAAATAAAATAAATGACTAAAACAAGAAATTAAACGGTTAAAAATGAAGAGTGGGATGATGTGGATTACCTGGAGAAGACGGCGTTCGATTCCGACGGTTGGATTTTCCGCAATCTTCACAGGAAGTTTTCTAAGCAAAAGCACTATTTTCTCACCCAAACTCAAACGGTAAAAATGAATTGACAAAGACCCTTTTTATAAGTTTTTTGAGTAAATAAATTGCAAATTTGCTTATGTTTCACTTTGAAAAGGTATTTTTGCGACATTTTTATCTATTTCAAACAGGTATGAGTAATGTTTGTGTTTTTGTGCAGAATAAAGGATTATTCAGGCGAAATCTATCATTTTCGACGAAAAAACATGTAGAGTCATCTTTAAGCTCTTTTCTGACTCCTAAAACATGAAAAGATTGTTGAGTGTTTCTTTTAAACTCGTTAAAACGGAATTAAAAGACGGTCCACTTACAGCTCTTTTCCAACCGTAAAAAACATGAAAATATTGCCGGATTTTTGTCGTTTCAAATTCGATATCGGTCATAAAACGACGTGTCGTTGATCGCTTTTTTACTTTTTCGGGTCAAAGGCACTAATGACGAAAAGTACTACTTGGTCGTAAAAGATCAAGTGGTTCTCTCAAGTATTATTTTATACTTTTTCGGGCTTGGGAGACACAAATTTACGAAAAAGGTCAACCCTGGAGTCTTCTTAAGTTTTTCAGACTCTCTAAAATTGAAAAACGCCGAGTTTCTCCTATACTGGACTCGTTAAAATTTCACAGTAAAGGACCTGTTCAATTACAAACAGGAACGAACCACTCCTTCTTAGGGTTCGAATTTAAACTAAGTTGGACTCATCCGAAGGATGAGCTTGTAATCAAGCAAATGTTATCCTCCTCAAGCTTGTCAAAAATAAAGAGGTACTTGCCAGAAATGGTGGGGGAAAAGAGAGAAAAATGAGCATGTTTGTCATACTTTGTAACCACTCTTGAACACGACACTTTTATTCACCTGGGTTGGGAAATCCTTTGCCTAATAGTTGATCAAACCACATTGAAAGTCTTCAGCCGGTTTCTGGGTATTAACTTTGGGTCAATTGTCACCAAGCCATCTGTCGTGTCGTTATGTGTTCAAGAGATCATTGCCGATAAGCCATTCATCTGCAAAATATCTGTCATCCATCTTGACCATCCCTGAGTCAGTCCTTGCATCTAAATTTCTTCAACTTGATCTATGATTTCGTGTTGTGGGCTTGCCTACGACGGATCGCTTTCTATCGACATCAGCTCATTATCTAGAAAGATGATCTAGGAATCGTCAGTACCTTGGGATCTGCATGCCTCAATGGCAGGTTTCTCGCCTTTGACGACAGTTTACATCATTGACTTTCGATCAAAGGATTCCGTGACATGTTCGACATCAACACATTTATTCGCATCTCATGGATTGTACTGGGTACTTTGAGAACCATTGACATCACTGGTGGTTTCTCTCACACTTGTTAACAGTTTACATCATTGACTGGTAATCAAGTGGTTTCTACCATGTTCGACATCAACACATTCATTCGCATGGATAGAATCGTACTGTTTCGGTAAGTAGAAATGAAGACCTTGGATCTAGTTTCCACAATCCAGGCTGCCAAGAATTTTGTATTCATTATATAATGGACTATTCATAAACAGATGGCTGCGTCCATACTGTGTCGACATGAGTCTTTACTTGTGATGTTTTACAAGATCATTCCTATATCAGAGCAGTAGTTAGTTTTTCTAGTCAGTTTTGATCTGAGTATGGGAATGCCTACCTCAGCGATGATATGATCTCATATATATATCTTACATTGAATGTTTTTACAGGTTCCAACCGGGCTCTCCACAAGATGATCCTCGAAATGATAAAGTACTTCACTCTTCCTAAATGATAAGAAATCCTCATCTACTACAGACTTCGCACTTTAGGGGGCAATCTGTTACACAAAAATATCGTCAGCATGATTATTTGCAGTCAGTATGGGTCTATCATCACTTGTACTGCCCCCCTGAGCAAGTCTCAGACCTCAGCTCTTCAAATCAAGCTTTGGAAATGGGAGAAAGACATTAAAAATCAATGTAACTCTGGTTCCGCACTTTCTCTCACTGTCACCTGCGGTCCCGCACCTTCTGTGTACAAAAACTGCGGACCTGCCCGCTCTGTCCCTAACGGTGTAGGTGCGGACCCTTGTGAAAGTCAAAAGGCGCAAGTTTTATCTTAAAAAACTCACTTTGGGTTAATTCTAGAGGTTTCTAGAAGGAATTTTGACGTGGATTGTTCGCTCTGAGGTGGTTCATGCATCCCAAAAGAGAAGGAGCTAATCCCTTGATGAGAGGAGCTATCCCTTTGAAGGAGGGCTTTATCCCTTTGAAGGAGGACCTAGTAACCTCCCTCCATTGCACTATAAATACAGGCATTGGGCTGGTTGCTAGAGAGGTTAGAAGCTGAACATTTTTTAGGGTAAATGCTGGTGAAATCAAGACTTCCTAGTTGAGCTTAAGAGGAGAGATCACATACCTTTTTGGCTTCATTGGGGAGTGAGTGAAACTTGTCAAAGTAGAGGAGACTTCTTGCTGGACCCTGGAAGGAGCTTGTACAGCGTCAAGGCAAAGGTTGTAAAGTTCTTCTTCTTTTGAATTAATACAATCAAACTAATTTTTCTCAACAAGTATTTCATGTTATTTGTTTCATGGACTCCTTGACTTTCATGTTAAATGTGTTTTATGCAATTGGCTTTTCAGGTGCTATTTAATTTGTTTGCCTTGTTTGTGTTTGCAGATTCACGAAAAGGAGCTCATTTGGATCGAAGGAGCGAGGGCATCCACAAGCTTGTGTTGGACCTAAGGTAGGCCCTAAAAACACTTGTTTGCCATTGTTTATAAAAGCATATTTAGAGAAAGATAGTGTCTGGTTGGTTTGCTTGTCATTAGGTCTTCTTTAGATTCTAGGAAGGTCTATCTTGTCCGCAAGATCGACTTATTCCGTGTGACAGGTTGCTCCACAACATTTTAAGGCTCCTCAACCTTAGGAACTAAAATTTTCTCCTCCGCATGTAGCTCAAGCTCCCTCTCAAGGGATACTCGCATGGCCTTCTCCTCATCAAACTTGACATCCCTATGAACCACTGTCATCCGACTGGTTTACATGTACACCCGATAGTTGTGGGGAGTATCAGTGTACCCCACAAAGATCCCCAACTTTGTTGTTGGCTCAAGCTTCTTCCGTGCATCTTTGATCACATGGCAATAAACAGATGACCCAAAAATCCTGAAGTGACCAACATTTGGCCTCTTACGGAATAAGATTCCTCTAGTGTTTTAATCTCAAGTATCCAATGTGGACTACGGTTCTAAACATAAATTGTTGTGTTGCATGCCTCAACCCACAAGTGTAGTGGTAGGCCCTGATCATGCAACATCAACCTTCTTGCCCCTACTATGCTCTTGTTCTTCCTCTCGTCAACCCCATTCTGTTGAGGGTTATGAGGTGCCGTCAACTCTCGTTTAATCCCTTTCGCTACACAAAAGTTCTTAAAATCACTAGAGACATATTCTCCATCGTTATCACTCTGTAGAGCTTTAACCTTCTCGCCTAACTTTTTCTCGACCAATGCTTTGAATTCACAAAGCTTTGTGAATGTCTGATCCTTTCTCTGCATGAAAAATATTCAACATTTACGAGAATAATCATCTACAAATATAACATAATACCTATGTTTGGTAGTGGATACTGTCAAGAATGGTCCACACACATCTGAATGGACTCTCTCCTGAATAGAATTTGCTCGACTGTCTTTGTCTCCAAAGGAATACTTGGTGTATTTTCCCAAAGTACAACCCTTGCATGTATCAACTTGCTCAAGCATACCTTTGGGAAGACCAGTAGAGATTTGTTGCAATATCTTCAAAGCCCCATGATGCAAGTGGCCCAATCGCCTGTGCCACAACTCGCTGACGTCTCAGCTCAACATCTTTTTCGCTTTTGAACTCAAAGCAACACAATCCTCTACCTCTATCTTATAGAGATTCTGAACTCGAATCCCTATCTTCTTTACTTGACCCGTGGCTATGTGTCAAAGGAACGCCTTTCCTTTCAAAAAGATCACATCATATCCTCTATCCTCAAGCATGGCAATGGATACCAAGTTCTTCGTCAGTCCGGGTACTTGCATAACATTCTTCAAGGTGAGTGGAGCCGCATGCTACCTCTGAAAAGTAATAGTGCCCATACCAGTAACACTATACTTACATCATCACCCATCTTGATATGCATCTTGAGGTCTTACTCCTCCAGTTCACTGAATAATTCTTTGTCGCCAATCATGTGGAAAGAAGCTCAACTGTCTAAGTACCAGACACTTCCCATCATTGAAGACACCATGCATGCAATGAGGGAAACGTCCAATTCGAATTGGGAGGCCAAAGCCTCAATCGCCGCTCCTCCTAAGGACTTCTTCAATGGACAATTTGTAGTAAAGTGACCCATCTTGTGACAATGAAAGCATTTAACTTTTGTCATGTCCTTCTTCTTACCTTCATGATAAGAATATGATTTGGAACGATAAATTTTACCTTCCCCCTTCCTTGCCTTAATCACTAAGGCAAAAATTCTCTTCATCATTAGTCTTTGATGAAGAGCCATCCTTGGTGTTCCTCTTGATCTCATCCTGCATCAAATCCGACCATAGTCATTCCCAATCTGGCAGCTTCTCCGGACCATTGACAAAGACCTGATAACTATGCCAACTCTTTGGGGGTCCAAGAAGAGCAAGGCTTACCAAATCCTCCTCAGCAACTGTGATTCAAACACTTATAAGTTCATCCTTGCATTGAGTGAACTTGGTCAAGTACTTTGGAATCATCTTTCCTTTCTCCATCTTGATTTTACGAAGTTTATCCTTTATTGCCAACTTCCTTTGATCAATGCTATTTTGATACAAGTCCGTCAATGTTTTCCACATAGCATGTAGAGTTTCCTTGCCATGGAGACTTGAGACAATGTGGTCTCGAACTCCCTAAAGGGTTATCTGCCTTTCCTTTGTGACACACTTCTTCCATTCGGCCAAGTTCTATGCTGTTATGAAACCAGCTCACAAAAGATAGAAAAAGATAGATCAATGCCTTAGAATTCAGCCTCTTCGAGGGGGCAACCTCCTTTACATTACATAAATGAACAATTCTTCGATGATTCAAATGACAAAACCTCCTTTCTATATATAGCAGTCTAAGGAGTCACAATATAACCCAGCCGACCTAACAATAATAATATAAAGCCACAAAAATAACAATAGAGGGATTCCATGAGGCACAGTAATAACAATATGGGGACAATAGGGGCACAACAATATTAATAAGGGATACAACTACAATAGTAATGGGGTAATCACTAGTATTATAGGGACCTAACATGCCCTAATGGGGTAATCACTAGTATTATAGGGACCTAACATGCCCCTCTCCTTCAAAAAAGTGTTGTCCTCAACGCTTGAGTAGTTCAGGATGCTTCTGTATAAAATTCTCATCCTCCCATGTGGAATCTTCAGCGGATAAGTTCTTCCACTTGATGAGATACTCCGAAATTGATCGATTTTGTAGCTGTCGAGTTCTTGTTTCTGTGACTGCTTCCGGTTCCAATATAATTTTTCCTTCCTCTTCAAGTTCTGGCAATATTGTTTGAACTGGGAGCTTGTCGCCTATAACCTTCTTTAAACATGAAACATGGAAAACTGGGTGCACTCGAGAAGCTGCAGGAAGCTCCACTTTGTATGCCATAGTACCAATCTTTTGCAACACCTTGTACGGACCATAATACTTTGGTGATAATTTATTATCCTTCTTAGCTTGATTGAGGGACATTTCTTTATATGGTTGTAGCCGTAGGAATACCCAATCACCGACATTAAAACTTATTTCGCTGCGATGTTGATCTGCCTGTTGTTTCATTCTATTCTGTGCCAACACGAGGTTATCCTTTAAGAGTTGGAGGACTTGTTGTTGATGTTCGATGTGATGTTCTACTGCTTGAACCTTAGAATTTTCTCTTAAATATGATGTGATGAATGGTGGCTGATATACATAAAGTGCCATAAATGGGGTCATTTTTGTTGTTGTATGGAAGGAAGTGTTATACCACAATTCAACAAGAGGCAACCATTTGACCTATTGTGTTTGTTTATCAGATACAAAGCAACAAAGATGTCCTTCCAAACATTTGTTTACTATCTCAATTTGCCCATCACATTGAGGATGACAAGATGAGCTATGAGCTAACTAAGTACCAAGACAAGAAAATAATTCTATCCAAAAATTTCCAGTGAAAATGGGATCTCTGTCACTTACAATAATCTTTGGGTTTCCATGTAGCTTTTGAATTGTTTCAATAAATGCAGTAGAAACTGTACTGGCTTTAAATGGATGTGATAAAGCACAAAAGTCTGCATACTTGGTAAGTTTGTCAACTACCACCATGATGACACTCTTTCCCTCAGACTTGGGTAAACCTGTGATAAAATCCATTGAAACCTCCTCCCAACATTGGCTTGGAATGGATAAATGTTGTAATAGACCCGGGGTCTTAATTGTTTCAACTTTATTTTGTTGGCAAACCAAACATTCCGCCACAAACTTTTGAATATCCGATTTAAGGCCATCCCAAAAAATTCCTTCTTAACCCTGTGGTACGTTTTTAAAAATCCTGAGTGCCCTCCTAAGGGAGAAGTGTGCAATTCCATAAGAATCTTTTGTTTGAGTTGGGAATTCTTACAGAGGTATAAGCAATCTTTGTACCATAACGAATCATTTTTCCAGCTAAATGTATCAGATGTATTGGAATCTTGTTGTAACTTTCGAATAAGTGCCCACACTTCTTCATCATTCTTCCATTCCTCCCTTGCTTCGTTTATCCAATCTGGTTGGATAATAGAAATGGCGCACAACAATGCTTCCACATCCTCATCCTTTGTTGAGAGTGCATCTACCACCACATTTTGCTTCCCTTTTTTGTAGATGATTTCAAAGTCATAACCCAACATCTTTGTGACCCACTTTTGTTGCTCATTAGAGGATAACCATTGTTCTAAAAAGTATTTAAGACTATCATTATCCGTTTTTACCTTGAAGTGTCTTCCCATTAGGTAGGGTCGCCATTTCTTAAGTGCATGTAGTATTGCCAACATTTCCTTCTCATAAATAGCTTTGTGTAAAAACTTTCCCTTGATTAGACGAGTTTCAAAAGCAATGGGTCTTTCATCTTGCATTAAAATAGCACCAATTCCATTTCCTGAAGCATCACATTCCACAATAAAGGTTTTTGTGAAGTCCGGTGTAGCTAAGACCGGTGCTTGGCACATGGCCTCTTTAAGATGTTCGAAGGCCTTTGTTGCTTCTGGAGTCCATGAAAATGCATCTTTCTTCAATAATGTTGTTAGAGGTGCTGCTATTCTCCCATAATTCTTAACAAACTTGTGATAATACCTTGTCAACCCGAGAAATCCTCGCAGATGCTTTATGGATGTGGGGATTTTCCATTCCTTAATGGCTTTAATTTGCTAGGGTCTACCTTAACTCCTTCATGAGATACAATATGATCCAAATATTCCACCTCTTGCACTCCAAAGAAACATTTGGATCTTTTTGCATATAATTGTTTCTCCTCCAATAGTTGTAGCACCTTGTCAACATGTTCAACATGATCCTTCCAAGACTTGCTGTAGATTAGTATATCATCAAAAAATACTAACACAAATTTTCTACGGAAGGGTTTGAAAATGGAATTCATCAAACCTTGAAATGTAAAAGGTGCATTGGTAAGGCCAAAAGGCATGACCAAAAATTCATAATGACCCTCATGAGTTCTAAATGTTGTTTTCAGAATGTCTTCAGTCTTCATTTTGATTTGATCATATCCTGAACGAAGATCCAACTTGGTGAAGTAAATTGATCCATGCAATTCATCCAATAATTCATCAATGACAGGAATGGGAAACTTATCTTTAATAGTGAGCTTGTTGAGCTCCCTATAATCCGGACACATGCACCATGATCCATCCTTTTTGTGCACCAGTACTATTGGAGTAGAGAAAGAACTTTGACTAGGTTGAATTATACCAGCCTCTAGCATTTTTGCAACCATACGTTCAATTTCACTCTTTTGGGCATAGGGATATCTGTACAGCCTGATGTTTGGAGGAACACTTCCTGGAATCAGATGAGTAGCATGATCATGATCACGAATAGGTGGGAGACCTTTGGGAGTCTCAAATACCTTGGAATGATTGTCTAAGACTTTTTGGAGATCTGGAGAAATAGATGATTCCGATGTGGAAACATCTAGTGAACATAATTGTGCAATTACACCTCTTTGTTCCTTTTTTAGAAGCTTTGTCATACCGTTAGAGCTGATTATCTTTCCCAGTTTCCCTACAATACCCCTTAATTTAACTTTCTTTCCTTCCTGAGAAAATTTCATGAAAAGTTCTTGAAAATTAAAAGCTATTGTAGCCATTGGACTCCTAGTACAACATCAGCACCTCCCATTGGAATGGAAAGCATTGGGCTAGTCAATACATATTCTCCCATGGATAGCTTGATATTATGGCACTTTCTAGAGCAATTTATCATTCCTCCATTTGCAACCATCACTTGACACTCTGGTGCTGGATATAGGAAGCAATTCAATTCTTTTGCTATCTTACAATGAATAAAATTGTGGCTACTTCCTGAATCAATCAACACTATTACCTTTTTCTTCTTGATTTGTCCTTCTATCTTGATGGTTTGAGGAGTGGTAATTCCAGCCAACGCATTACAAAATATGGCCGGATTCATTTCTTCTTTATCTAGGCTTTGTTCCTGGAGTATATCCTCTTCTTTTGACCTTTCTTCACAATCTATGTAGAATAATTTCTTCTCAGCACACTTATGACCTTTAGTGTATTTGCTATCACAACTGTAACAAAGCCCTTTTGCTCTTTTTTCTTCCAATTGTTGTGGTGTCAACCTTATAGGTTGTGGAAGACTAGGGGCAACAACACTTCCATCTTCATAGTTGTGAGTGGTATGCTTCCTGGTTGCCATAATTTTGCTTTCCATTTTTCTGGCTAACCTGAATGCCTTCTCTAATGAATCAAGTTCCCAAAGGCGAACATCATGTTGGATATTATCCTTTAAATTCCCTATGAACACATCGATCCTATGATCCTCTGGAATATTTTTTACCCTTATGTTCAATTTTTGGAACTCCTTAATGTACTCCATTATTGAACCCTTTTGTTTGAGACTTATCAATTGGCTAAAAAAAGTGTTTCTTTTTGTATCCTCATAATGTGTTGTCAATTCTTCCATAAACATTGCCCAAGTGATAATTTGTTTACGAGAGCAAAGCCATTGATACCATACAAACTGATTTGGTTCCAAATATAAAGTTGCAATACGTACCTTTTGTGTGTTTTGCACATTATTGAGATCGAAAAATTGCTCCATCTGTAATATCCATGTTGCAGGATCCTTACCATCAAACTTCCTCATATCAATTTTTGGAATATGGTGGGTATTCGATCCAAAATTAGAGTCTATGAAATCATGATTAACATTTCTTTTGTTCTCATCATGAGTTTCCTTTACTACCCTTTCACCATTAGTAACCATTTCTTGTAGAAACTTTGTCAAATCTGTCTTCAAATCTTCCATGCTTGTCTTCAAATCATCCATCTTAGCTTCCACGTCATTCATCTTAGCTTCTATTTATTTCTTTAAACAATCCATCTTAACTTCTACACCTTTCTTTAAACCATCCATCTTAGCCTCTACATCTTTCTTTAAACCATCCATCTTAGATTCTATTACTTTTTGTGCAAGTGACACTTGTTGCACCTGGTCTTGTAATTTTGATATATCATGCTTCTTCATGAGTCATGCTATAGCTTTCAGGTTGCTTACTAGGTGTTTGCATTTTCTTTCCTCGGGCATTAATTACCGATAATAATGCTTTACTATGTCCTTCAAATTCCTTCAAACTAATTTTTTAAACCAAGCTTATGCAAAAATTTAAAAAAAAACTACACACCTTTTTTTCACTTTGTAGGAACTTGATATTGAATCTGATGTATCTCTGCAACTTCGGATCATTCAGTTCTGAAATTGCGATCTGCTATAGCCCTCTGCGTCCTCTTTCCAATGCCACCAGTTTGATCCAAATTGGATTCTCCACGGAAGAGTTATGCCAAATCTCCCACAGTGACCTGATTATAGACTAGTTCAGTAGAGCGAATTTGTACGACGTGCCACGAGTCACTGTTTCGACCTTTGGCTCTGAAAAATATATACAAGAAACTACAGTCCATACTCTTTTTGTACCTTCTTACGAAATTTCAATCCGATGCTCAGAGAGAAAGTTATGACGATTTGCCCCAGGTCACCTGTTTGGAATGTAATTCAGGAGTCTGCAAAAAGACCAACTTCTTCAGATCATATCTCCGCAAATATAGTGCGAAAAGCTCTGAAATTCGGACCCGAGGTTCAACGCGATTTCATCTCAAATGGGTTTTTTTAGCTTCTGAAACGTCACAGAAAAAAGTTATAGCGAAAATTCCATGATGACCTATTTGGAGCAGCGAAACCTAGAATCCAAAGCTCTGATACCAAATGTTATGAAACCAGCTCACAAAAGATAGAAAATATAGATCAATGCCTTAGAATTCAGCCTCTTCGAGGGGGAAACCTCCTTTACATTACATAAATGAACAATTCTTCAATGATTCAAATGACAAAACCTCCTTTCTATATAGAAGAGTCTAAGGAGTCACAATATAACCCAGCCGACCTAACAATAATAATATAAAGTTACAAAAATAACAATAGAGGGATTCTATGGGGCACAGTAATAACAATATGGGGACAATAGGGGCACAACAATATTAATAAGGGATACAACTACAATAGTAATGGGGTAATCACTAGTATTATAGGGACCTAACATGTGCATCCTTAGTTGTTAGCTTGGGGACTTCTTGATCAATGAATTCCTTTAAGCCATTATATTCTAGCACAACCTCCATCTTGTCCCTCCATGCTATGAAATCTGAGCTGCCTTCCAAGGCATACTCAAGCCTCAACCCATGGAATGCCATCCGTCGATCCTGAAATATGTATGCAAATTCAACTTTCACCTGTAACCCAAAAACTTGAAACTTCGAAATCTCCTTTAGAGAGCTGATTTTAAATCAGCGATATCTCCTTCATCTGAACTCTGATTCGACCGATTTTTTTCTTGAATTTGGGTATCTTTTCCCAAGGAATCCAAATCTGCAATTTGTTTTTGAAAATTTTGCATAAAACTTCTTTGCAAACTCTTGGCCCACAAAACAATCTTGCTCTGCTACCATGTAGAGAAACCTGTAGATTCACAAGCTCATGTAATCTACTAATATAAGAGACAAGAATCTATTTCTACTCTTTACAGCAGAAGCCCATAAACATCGAGCAAACAATAGTCAATAGAGGAAGAAAATCAAAGGCACTTAACACAATAAATATCCGAGGAAAGCCACAACTCAAAACCCCATTATTTGTTTTGTATTAATCCGGAAAATTAAGATGAAATTACAATGCTTGTTCACTCTAGAACAATCCCAACACTCAACAAATTCAATCTCCAACTCATAAGCAAGCTTAAGGCCAAAGCTTAGCCAATTCACAAGCTCTCTAAGTCTCTATTCCAATGTGTAATTCCTATGAAGGATAACTTGTATTTAAAGGGAAATAAAGCCTCTAAAAATAGCGCAATCCCTCGAGGATCAGTTCCTGATTACTTGCACTGTCAGTGCAACTCAAAAAAATCTAAAACAAATAGTGCACTCTCCCTACACTCTAGACTCAACTAGGCCTTTCTCAGAATCAACATGCATGAGTTTCTGATGGTGGAATCTTCAGTTAATTAGAGTAGCACTAATTGGGTCACTAGTGTTCCAACTGACTGTTTACTCACTATTAGTTCCTCAAACTGATTGGAACTAATTTAACTGGACTTAACTCAATAAATTGAGTGAACTAATTACAACTCATTCATAACTCATCCTGAACTCATATAAGTTAGGGAGAACATATACATGTCTTCTAAAAGACTTCCAATTCGAATTGAGATTTCTTGTTGCCATTTCTCAACATATAGCACAAGGGCAAGTCACCAACATAAATAATTTTTACTAATGCATAGAAAAGTACTCCAAGCTTATGCAACATTGAACACATGTATTATAATCACATTATTTCCATTCTACAAGAGGACAAATCTAGATAAAGAAGACCCTTATGCTGCTTTAAAAAGAGATATTGTTGCTTTCAAGAGTTTAGGAGGTATAGTTCTAATTGGCGATTTTAATGGCAGGACAACAAACAATCAGTGCATTCAGTTGGGAAGTGATGGGAATTTGGACAACAATCCTCTTTGGTTAGAGGAGAATGAAGAGCACACATGGAAGAGGACTTATCAAGATGGGAATGGGAATGTGTCGCACTTTGGAGTTCAGTTGTTAGGATTATGTAGCCTCTGTGACATGGTAATTTGTAATGGCATGAAAGCTTGGCCAATATTCGGTGGCATCACATGTAAAACATACAATGGTCAAAGTGTGGTGAACTATGTAATATGCTCTGAGAGCTTTATTTGCAATTCATTAGAGTTCAATATTGTGGCTTGTCCTATTGAGATGAATTTTGACCATATGCCTCTTTGTATTAAGTTGGACATACACTCAAGTGAGATACAAGAATGGTAGACCCTACAATGCCATAAGAAAGTGCATTCAAATGGAAGAATCCTCATAAATCAAGAAAACCAAGAGCTCTTTGCTGCTGCTCTAGAAAAACAATTTCATTGGGAAAAAATCAACACACAAAACAAAGAAGACAATGCAGAAATAGAATGCATTGGTAGGAATATGTTGATCCCTCTAATCCACAAATCCTTAAAGGTGTGCAAAAGATCTCAGCCTAAGAAGAGGGTCTCAAACACCTTTCCAACTAATCCTTGGTATGATGAAGAGTGCAAGGTTGCTAAAAGATCCCTTAAGGGGAAGGAGGCAGACAGTGAAAGCAGGAAAAAGTATAAAAATATGATAAAAACAAAAAAAGAAATTTATGTGACTTCAAGAAGAAATGAATTAATCTCTTTGGGAAAGCACAACCCCAAAGGATTTTGGCAGGAACTACAACAAAAGAGAAAACAAATAGATAATAATATCTCAGACACTCATTGGTTGGAATATGCAAAGCTTCTCTATGAGAGAAATCAAGAGAAAAGTAGCCCCCCCATAATCAACTCTACAATTGTGTTATTTTCAGTGGAGGATGTCAAAAGCGGTATAAAAAAATTAACGAGTGGTAAAGTCCAAGACATTGATGGGTTACAGGCAAAATTCTTAAAATGGGGTGTTGAGATATTGGCCCCAATCATTAAAAGGATCTTCAACAACATCATGTAGGGAAATTTTCTAATTGAATGGACAACAAGTGTTGCTATCCCTCTTTACAAAAATGGAGACACCAATAATCCCTCTAATTATCATACTATTATGGTCAATCCTCTTCTTGGAAAATTGTTTGGGAGCATGATGGAGCGTAGAATCAACAGTTAGGTAGAAAAAGAGGGTAAAAGAGCAAAAGGACAGGCTGGTTTTAGGCCAAGGCACTCTACAATTGATCATTGCATCATTCTTAGGCACTTCATCGAAAAAGTATGGGACATTCATTGTCATGCCCCCAAGCCTACGGTAGTCTTTCAACCGTACTTGGCGAGGTGCAGCACCACCGAACACTTTCTTTTCACCAATACTTATGTTCATGGACTACGCCTAACCACTTGTCCTACTTAGTTTGTGTTTCTCAACCAAGTAATTATTATGTTTTCTTTATACCAATGAACACCCATACACATTCATTATCATCAACAATTATACATGAAGAACATAATTGCACAGTATAAAGGGAGGGGCAACTCCTTGAACAATGAGTTTGCCCGAATATATTATATTAATCAACTTTACAATGTTTACAAAGCTTTACAAGTATACTTGGGAAACACCAAGTTTCATACTTAGCCAATTTTACAATATTCCACACCTTCGTGTGTCAACCAAAGTTCCTTGCCCGAGTTGGGCGGGCGCGCCCTCACACGAGCTGCCAACTGCACTCCTCAACCGAACTTCGTTTCAATAGGTGGGAGACCTACCCGAGTCACCCTTCACACGGCGGGCGGGTGACCTCACCTGAGTCCCTGTTCACTACTGCGTTCCGTTTGCGCGTCGGGCCGGCGACTCACCCGAGTCACCACCCACGCTCCTTCACCAAACGACGGGTGCTCCTCGCCCACGCCTTCACCCAACACCCAAGTCCTTCGTGCGAGTTCACCGTGTAGTCCTGCCCATGAGTGGGTGCATAGAACTACGCCTCCGCTCGGCTTCCTAACACCTTTGCGCACTCCTTACTTGATGTTCGAATGATCCTTTCAATGCTCCAACGTTCAACAATATATATGCTTCCACGCACGGTCGTGCCATCTCTTGGCCGACCTTCGTTTATGTTCAGCCAACACCTTTTGTTTGCCTATTTGGTTGGTTAGCCCATCGACCAATGCCCCAAATTACAATCCTTCATTGTCGGCCTGTTCGAACGAACCCACCAGCTCGTCCTTTATAAATACATGGCTCGCTCCTTCACTTTCGCGCACACACATCAAGTGACCGCTCTGCCATTTTCCAACTCGTGCGCTCAACCAAGTCGCACTTTGCCTCGGTGGTACTGACTTCAGACCGCAGGTCCTTACATTCAGGATGGGGAAGTCTTTTGTTACTTTGTTGATTTCAAAAAAGATTTTGACTCTATTCCTAGGGATAAGCTTTGGAGAAGAATGGAAGAGCTTGGAATTCCAAATGAATATAGAGTTGTTGTCCATAAACTGTATGAGAAAGTTAATGCTAAAATTAGAACTAAAGAGAGCTTTTCATAATGTTAGTGACATTGGTGTTAAGCAGGGGTGTCCCCTCCCCCCCACTCTATTTGGTTTATATATTGACACGTTAGAAGAATGGCTAAACAACACCAATGGAGAGGGTATTCAAATAGAGGGGTATGTGGTGAAGCTACTTTTGTATGCTGACGATCTTATCTTAATTGCAAAATTTGTCCATGGTTTGAGAGAGCATTTGAAGGCCTTAGAGCTCTTCTGTTAGGAGGTTAGGATGCAAGTAAACACTCGCAAAACCAAAGTCGCGATCTTCTTTTTGAAATGAAAAAAGCAACAGGTTAGCTTCATATTTGAGGAAAAATCATTGGAGATAGTGGAAGAGTACAAATACTTGTGAATTATTTTTCACAATAGGGTCAGTTGGGAGACATGCATAACTAAAAGGATCCAAGGGGGTTGGAGAGCTTCTTACCTTCTTCAGAACAGATGCAGGAAAGCAGAATTATGGGACTGGAGAACCAAGAAAACTCTTTTTGGAGTGTTGGTTACCTTGGTTGTCCTATATGGATGTGAAGTTTGGGGGAGCAACATGTCAAATCACAAGTGGAGACAACTAGAAATAATTCAAAAGCACTTAATCATTAGTAACCTCAAAGTCAAGTCAATAGTTTCGTATGAGATCCTTCGAGTTGAGGTTTGAATGTTCCCGATGGAGGCTTCAACAATGATCCGTTTGCTAAGTTATCTAAAAAAGGTGGAAAGAATGGAGGCACATTGTTGACCCAAGATGATTGTCGTAGAGGAGCTAAAGTGTAGGAAGAAAACTTGGAGGAAGCAAAATGACAAATGGATGAACAAATGGGGAATTAATTGGCAACACTGTCCTAATTCTAAAGAGGAGATAAAAAAATTGAGAAGAAAGAATTTGCATCTTTTGTAGGACAAGGGTTTTTGAAACCTAGTGACACTTCATCATGGAATGTTTGACTTATGAGGACATTCATAATCAGTTTGAACATGATCTAAAGGTGGATAGTTTAAGCAAGCAAAGTTTCACAAAACTACAAACTTCTTGATCAAAATTCAAGACAAAAGCAATGTTCTATAGGGAAACTTAAAGTGCAATATCCTATCTGATGTAGAGTTTAGGTCCCTTAAACCCTTGAATCTCGTTGACGTCATTAAAACCATATAATCTAAAATTGCCCTAGAGAGAGCTTACCATAGAAAAAAATAAAAATAAATTATGATCACATAATTATTTGAATACACGAGAGCTATAAAACATATAGTGTGAATTTAAATAGATTCATTGCATAATGCCACTATGGTGTCGACACCTTTGTTCCTAGTGTTTAATTTTAGTCCAAGGGAAGAAATATTAAAAATCGCTATAAAAACGCATGTATGGTTGGATAACGGCCACTATTTTCTCGACACCTATATACATGCATTTTTAAATTTTTTTGTTCTTATTGTTTAATATAGTTTGTGAGAAGGAGAGTTAAAATCACTTTAAAAGAGCACCTTACTTTTTATACAAATTAGTGGTTGCCAAAGTTTGGAAGTTTTATATTTTTTATTATGAAAATAGACGAAACGTCAGCATTCTGTCTACGCAGAAACGCAGGAAAACATCATATATGGAAAAGTGAAAATAAAAAATAATAACACCTCCGTGGGAGGGGATAATTGAAATTGCGCCATACTGAACTAAAAGAACATTAGAAAATGAGCCCTTCCCCTTTCTCACGAGTGTCGAACCAACAACCTATCAGTCACCTCGATAAAACCACAATCCCCCATATTCAAACGCTTTGACCGTGGAGGATTTGATTTCCGCCAAATTTGGGGGAGAAAGATAAAAATCCCCGAATTTAGTCGCGATAGGGTTCTCCCAGCTTTCTACCCTTTCATCATGATTCTTATAATTATAAGGAACGATGTCGAGAAATTAAGTGGAACATATGTCCAAATTTAGATGATGTTTGCATGGTCACCCCCTTTCTAGCGAGCGGGCGGCTCATGATAAGAGTCGCTCCATGCATGCCATGCCCATCCCAACCATTCACATCATCTCTCCTTTAGTCTCGTCTTGCTGAGGTCGTCCCACACGTAACTCATATGGTAAAATTCAAAATTTCAAAATTTCAAAGGCTCTCTTATTTTCGATTTTTATCGAACAACAACGTCCACAGTTTGACCTCCTCTTCACTCCGGTTAAAACACGCAGAGTGGCGCCAACGCCTATCACACCCACCCTTACCGGAAAATCCCCGGTAAACAACTTTAAACCTATGACGTGGCAACATCTCGTTCGTTGAAAGAGCGCACAAAAACCCATTAACATTGCTACCCTTCAAATTTAACTTATTTCTGCACGTGGTCTCCGCAGTAAGATTTCTTCCTTCTCTTTAGTTAAAAAAATATAAAAAGATAAGAAATTATTTTCGAGAATAAAAATATTCTAATATTATTTTTGGGTTATAGCCAAGTTTTGAATACAAAAATTGTGTGCTGTAACAACATCACTTCGAAAACAATACAGGGGAGGAGCAGGAGGAGAAAGGGAAAGGAAGAAAGGAGAGTGGATCTCTCGGCTTGGTACCCTAGCTCACCTCGCCTCAACTCGCCTTGCTTGGTTTTTGCAGGTTGGATGTTCGATCCTTTCACGGCGGGCTTAGATTTCAAGCTTTACCGGATCGGCATCAACGTTTTCGTCAATACAGTTTAAATTTCGGCCCTAGGCAGATCTATTTAGGCATCTATTTATTGCTATCGCATTCACTCTTATTCTCTTCCAGGTTGCAGGAGCCTTCCGCTGCTGTGTGCTTACAGCCTCTCTTTGGTTCTCGTGAGTTATCGCCACTACTTTTTCTATTTGTTATTCATTGGAATACATCGATTTTACGAAAATAATTCTTTTTGCTCTCCTATTTAAATGATTTCGGATTCTCGTAGCTGGTAAATTTAAAAGTTAAATGCATCGGATACGTGTTTTGCCGAGATTTGGTTCAACACAAGTAGCAATGAAAATCCAGCCTTACCTTGTGCCCTGTCTTCAAAGCTGTTAAATTCATGGCCATATTTATCATTTTCAAATAGTAGTTTTGCCGTTGATTATTCATTATTTTGGCAAAACCCTCTAATTCGTTAATTTATAATTTTTTCCTCATTACCAGGTTAAAGCACTATTATCCATTTCTGTAAGTATTAGTCTTTTAAATTTGTGGCAGTGTTTCTTTGTCGCAGAGAGGTGTAGATTGGTGGCTAAAAAACTGAGCCACAGGTGAAGGCTTTGGTTAATCTACAGCTCCGCCAGGGGATCTTCTCTCGAATCTTAGAACGCTTCCGTGGATCCGCCGCGGAAGTGGCCTGAAAAATTCCCCGTACGCCTGTAATTTAGCTCTGCTGAACTTGTGAGTAAACTCTACACTTTTTCCCAACTTCCACGGATTTTTCAAATTCAAATTCAAATTCATTTAAAATTTGAGCCAAACTCCATGCCAGGCTCTTTTTTTAGAAATTATTGTTTTTTCGCATTTTACTTTTCGTTTGTACCTTTCAACCTTTGCGTTTAAGTTTTCTTCGCAGCTTCCCTATCGGTCTGTTCCTTCCTAGTGATAAATGTTGTTATCGTTATGTTCTGTTCCAAAGGCCATGGGCGATCAACAGGTTGCTTATCTCGGGGACTTGGAATGATTTTCGTTCCCTTTATTTGGGAGTTTTGATAAAGAACAATAACGAAAATGGCCTCTTCAAGGAAACCGAGAATTTCGAGCAAGCGCACTGGTAAAGCCACAGAGGGAGCTGCGGAGAAAGATGACGACGGTACATATAAAAACAGGCAACGGGTTAGTACTGTCTGTTCTTGGAATGGATATAGGACTTTATTTCTCAGATTGTATGCCAGGAAGTCAATTTTTTTAAAGACACTTCTTGGAAATTTTCTCAAAAAACGTACTTCAGGATAACGTAATCTTCTCCTCGATTCTAGTGATGCATTTGCTTTAGTTTCCGCATATCTTTCAATCAATTTTCTGTGATTTTGTTGTCCTTTTCTCATTCTAATTTGCCATGTTGTCATTTACCATATTTTCAGCATTTAGTGGTTAATGCATGATCTGATTTCTCTACAATGGTTTTCAGCCATCTTTAGATTTTCAAAAATTCATTTCTCTCGCTCGAAAGCCAAGGAAATTGGTTTTAATGACAGAATATGTGCTTTACATTGATATTCAGAGCTCAAAATTGCAACACACTGCACGTGCAAGGAAGTGCACTTGAGTAGCATAGCTTGGTACTGTAAAGTAGAATCAACAATGAAACAAAAGCTGATAAAAGTATTCTCTCTTTCTCTCACTGTTGTCAATGTGAAAGCTCAACTATGGGTATGGACAAATATCAAAATTAAAAATATTAGAGATTGATTCAATGCATTGGAAGACATTTACATAGTAACGTTATTGAGTTATCGGAACAACTGTTCACATTGAAAGTGTAGATGAGAAGTAAAGCACAACATTGAAAACATCATTAAAGCATTTTAGCAGACATTTAAGTTTGAGTTATAGCGAATTATAGTAGATTTTCTAGCTCTCATTCTCGAATCATGTTTCTGGAATTAATCGTATAAGGCATTAAAGGATGAATCATGGCATGTACATTTATAGTTGTATACATGAAGAAGACTGCTGGTTATCCTTTTTACAGTGGCGGTCAACATAGTATATTGATTGTCTTGTTTATGGTACAAGAATCGAACCATGTACTTCATAGTTTCATCACATTATTCATGTTCTTTTTAATGATTAAAGCAGATAATTCCACTGAGAACCAGATGCAATGTCTTTCATCTATGTTTAGCATGTATGTTTAGACATGCTTGTAGGATGTAAGTTTATCCTATGCTTATCAAAACAATTTAAGATAGAAACTTACTCTTAAGGGATACAGACTTATTGTGCGGCCTATTATAGCATTACAAGGGTTAATGTATTTATTACATGGCCAATGATAACATTATAAGGATATATGTTTTGGTATTTACTATGTAGTCTATTGATATACATGCTTCTTATGTTTTGGATGCGTGATGGGGGATAGTTGATGATTGGATAGAGTTAGCACTTTGTTAAGTCCATTTATCTTATGATGTTAATGTGGTGGGTTGATGCATATTGTCTTGGTGTGATTTTCTTGGGTGATATAACATTTTGATATTGGACATCACCTAGGGGGAATGTGTTTAAAGATGTTATAACTTAGTAGCCTTGTTGATGTGCTTTTTCTTGAGTTTTAGTTATAGTTGGGGCTTTGATGATCTAGCCTTTCCTTAAGGTTGGATGATGTGTTTGTGATATATTAGACCCTTGGTGGTACACCCTCCTTTTGAGGATATTTTGCATACTATCTATTTTTGGATGGGCAAGCATTGTTGGAGAGGCGAGTGTCCATATACCATTTGATATGGACAACCATTGATTATGGAGGGATCTAACTACATAATTTTATTATTTCTTTGACTTGTCATGTAGTTAACAAATAATTTTATTGTAAGAGAGAAGAAATTCCCTCTATAAGAGTAGGAGTTTTCTCTCCTTTTGTAGCTGTTGGGAATTCACGGATTGAAAGACTTCTCCCCTTGAGCTATGTTGTACATCATTTTGGCAAGCTCAATGGAAGATCAAAGGTATTGCTTCTATTTAATATGAGGATTTTATGTTTGTACCACTTTTGATATGTTGTTTATTGTTGTTGGAAACCCTTGTAGCGTATGGAGTATTTTGTTGGTGCCTTGGAGCTTTCGATGGATTTGGGGGTGCACACCTTCATGGAGCCTTTTCTTCCTTCTTGGCATTTGATCATTTGATAAGGATATCTTGGTGGAGGAGTTTCACTTCTCTTCTTGGTGGATGGTGATATCATGGTTTTGGTGCTACTTGCATATCCTTTTGCTTGATGGATCACTCCCATGACATATGGAAGTTTGCTATTTCATGTGTTAGCTTCTTCTTGGAGCATTCCAATGAACTTGTATGATGGTGATGTTACATTATTTATGTCACTAGGAGGTGGTGTTCTACATGTTTGTCATATTTTGGACGGGGAATACTTGATGAGATAGAGTTAACACTTTGTTAAATCCCTTTCTCTTATGATGTTAAAATGGTGGGTTGATCCATGTTGCCTTCATGTGATTTTCCTAGGTGATAAAACTCTGTGATATTAAACATCAGTTGGGGGAATGTGCTTAAGGATGTTTGAAATTTGTACCATTGTTTGTGTATTTTTTCCTAAGTTTGAGTTGTAGTTCCTTTTTTTTGGGGGGGGGGGTGTGTGTGTGTGTGTGTTTCCTTAATGATCTAGTCTTTTCCTAAGGTTTGATGATGTATTAGATGCTTGTTGGTGGTGAACCCTCTTTTTGAGTACATTTTGCATACTACTCTCTATTTTTGGATGAGAAAGCTTTGTTGGCGATGCTAGTATGTTGAGAAGTGTAGCTTGGGAGGTACTCCCACATGTCTAGGGTACTTGACTTGTGTGGATTTGACCTACAAAAAGGACTTGGTTGGCCAAAGTACCCATGTTAGTGGGCTTTGGACCCAATGTTGTGGGCTAAAGACCCAAAGATATTCATTGTTTATTCTAATTGATGTAAGAGGGCGCCTTTAATGGAGTTAATGGCTCCTAAGTCAATCAATTAGAGATATATAAATACGAGAGACCTAAGGAGAGGTCATACACACAATAGAAACTCATCTTGTGATCACATTTTCCCAAGAAGGAAGTCGCAAAACCTAAAGGACAAGCTGCAGTTGAAGGAGAGCGAGTTTTTATGGTTTGATTTGGGTTAAGAAGAGGTCGAGTCTCAAAGGCTAGGGCCGAATTTTTGTGTGTGATTTGTGCCCTAAAAAGGGCTTTGTCTAAGCCAAGATAAGGTGAAGGAACAACCACCGAAATTTTGTTTAAGTCTGGTTTTGTTCTGTGCAAAGGGAAGAGGGACAAGCCTTGGAAAGAGGCCTAACAAGCCTCAAACTTGTCTGCTGTGGAGGACCGAAAGGCCTCAGAAGGTTGTGCAGGTGCCCTGTGGTAAGGCTGAAATTGGCCTCAAATTTGGAACATAAGCAACAAAGGATTTAAGGCAGAGAGAGAACGCTGTGTGACAGTGTGGAGGGCTGAAGTGTTGGAGTAGTTGGGTTGTTGAGTTGGAGGTTTGAAGTTTGTTCATCAAGAAGGATTGGATAACAATGTCTAAGGGCTGATATGCAGTGATGTAGAAGGGTTAATTCACTGTGAGAAGCTGAGTTGATTTGGAGTTGATATATGCAAGGTATTTGAAAGAGTAAATACATTGTGAGCAGCTGGTATGCAAAGGACATTAAAGGAGCAATTTCTTTGTGAATAAAAGAGGCAAAGGCTTTCCATGTGTCAATAGCAAGTGGACAAAAAGGGTTGGAAGCTAGCTAGAACAAGCAAGTTAAGTTTTGTCCTTGTTCTTTGGGAAGATTGAGGGTTAAAGGGAGGTGACCTCAAGCCCTGGGTGTATACTAGTGTAGATTGTTGTCTTGTATTAGGGCTTTGTAAGGGCCATGAACTCTCATATGGGAGCCCTACGTTTGTTTTATTGAGGGGCTAATAAAAACAAGTCTTGGGTCAAATATTTGTCTTGTCTATTTCTTTGATTCACTGCTATTACATTTCCACTGTGCAAAGTGCTTGTAGTTGTGTATTTTTATGTCCTTATAATTGTGATTAGATATAAAGTTTAAACCATATTTGGGGTACTAAAGAAAAATCAACATGGTATCAAAACTACTTTGAAGGGACATCTAAATCAAAGTATTCACAACAGGAAGCCTAAGAGGGAGCTGATTGATTGTTGTTGAAGGACTAACAACATGGCAAAGTTGGTTTTTAGTTTGAGGTATGAGGACAAGTTGGAAGGCCTATCCAACTATAGTCCTTGGAAAGAAAGGATCAGGTTGGTCTTGTTGGTGAACAAGATATGGGACTCTAGATTGCATGTGGAGGTTGACAATAAGAGTCAAAACACTGTCAGAGGGTCAGGTATGGTGCCATTCAGGATGGAGTAAGGAGGGCTTCTACGAGTCTAGGATGTATTGTGGGTATTGGAGCTCAAGTGCAGCATGTTGTTTGTCTTAATGATCGAGGTGAAGGGGTTTGAGTTCATATTCTAGGATGAGAAGGCGATACTCAAGCCCAGAGGCTCTAACTCCCTTGGAGTAGTCATTGGAGTTAGGGAGAGTGGTCTATACAAGTTGAAGGCAAGCTTATAGATCAAGGGAAGAAGCAAGTTTCTAAGACTTGGAGGGAGTCAAGTTTGAGTGAGACTTTGCAGGTTCAGAGGGAGAATCTGCAATCGAAGAAGAGTGCATGGTCAGTGGGAAGTGAGGAGACTTCGACAATTGGCAAGAAGGAACCATGGAATGGCTTGAAGATCTACATTATAATAGTAAATTACTCAATACTTGAGCAAGTGTTTGTAATGTCCTCTTCAAATTAATTGCCTAAGTTAGGATGTAGTAACCTATTTAACCTTGAAGGCTATAGTCATTTAAAAAGGGGGAATCATTATTTAATGTTCCTTAAGTAACATTAGATAATAAAAATTAAATGTGAGGTAAATACTCAAATAGGAGGGGAAAGCCCCAAAGAGAATTTATAAAAGGAAAGAGGGTCATTATGATCATCATGGATTGTTATTTTTCTTGATTTTGTGCTGAGGTGCTTGGAGGGTTTTAAGATTTATTTTCTTTGATTGGTTTGGGTGGTGAAAGATTCCAATATAGGCCATCCTCTTATCTTTCCTTGCTACATGATTGAATTTTGGTTGGAAACAATATTTTTGTGGTAGTGTAGGGCTGGAAACTTTCTTTTTGTGGTAGCATAGCGCTGGAAACGATCTCTCAGAGGTAGCGACAGGCTGGTATTTGCCTTTTTGAGGTAGCAAAGAGTAGAAGACTATTCTCTAAGGCAACGAAGGGTAGGAGTCCACCTTACTAAGGCAACAAAGGGTTGAATCCACCTCGCTGAGGAAGTGTAAGGCTGGTAAATATCTTCCTAAGGCAAGGAAGGGTGATATTTGATTATCGGAGGCAACAAAGTGTTGGATTCTAACAACAAGCCGAGTTCAAGACAACAAAGGACCACAAGGAGGGTTTAAAAGGGGTGCGGTTGGCTGGAAGCTAAGACAACGAAGGTGATTATATGTGGAGCAAGGTCTTAGCAGCATGTGGAAGGACTATAACAGATCAACGAATCCATGTGGCTAAGATCAAAACAATTTGTGTGCCCAATTGTCGAATAACAGTGGATAGTTTTAGTTTTTAAAATTAAATTTGTGTTGTTACCCTTATTGGGTAACTATGGATCTTGTGTTGTATAGTAAGATTGTTAGTGGCTGGTTAGTTTGGCCCTAATTTACAGTGGATGGTTGAGGAAACAACTATGGTTTGAGTACTTTATTATACTATTGTGCATTCAATAAAGATCATCACTATTTAATAGACTAATGAGTGTTGCAACATTGCTGTGAGATACAATCCTGTCTTGTGTTTATTTGAAACCTTAACTCACGATTGCACCCTAAGGGTAATCTCCCTAAGAGGGATATTACAATGGTATTAGAGCCGTGTATCCTTCCAGCTTGGGAGCATATGATTTTTGGATACTTTTGGAGGATAGGAAAAACATTACTTTTAGGAAGAAGGGTGCCAACAATTTCGTCATGGTGGACAAGGAAGAGCAACCACTAGAGATTGACCCCTTAGACATCTTGGGGGAGCTAGCAAGAGGGTTCAACATGGCTCAACAGATGGTGCAAGGGCAACACCAGATGGTACAAGGGTAGTAGCAGATGTCCCAATTTCATACCCAGGTTTTGGAAAATTTGAGTAATGCGGGTAATAATGGTACTAATTGATCTAATAGAGGTAGCCGAAGTTTGGTTGAAGGAAGTGACAACCATAATCTTGGTCCTTTTAACATCTTTGAAGAAACTAACATAGGGGCAACTAGTAGGAGGATCCCTGGACCTCTTCTACCCTAGTTTCTAGATGGTCATGGAATAGTAAACCAAGGACCTACAAGACAAAACAAATATTTTTTAGAATATTTTGGGAGTATATGTCACAAGAAGAGGATGTTTGAGTAGCTATGACCTTTACAGAGTTTAGTAACATTAAGTACAAAAATAGGCCTAAGGATCATAATAGGGGTACACAACAGAACTATGATCTACTTTGCAATGTTGGGAAGCTGTCCATCCCCTCCTTCGATGGGTCATCCAAATACTCAACAAGGTCCTGGTTACAAAATTAAACACTTACTTACAACTTATCCCAATGTTTGAAGTAGAGGCCATCAAATTTGCACCTTGCATTTTGGAGGTTAAGCTCATGAATGGAGGTGCCACAGATTGGTGACCATAGGACATTCTAGCATTACTTCTTACATGGACTTCATACAAAGGTTGATACATTTGTTTGACAGGAAGGATCCAAAGATACACTATAGGGAGCTAGCATAGTTCAAGTAAATTGAAACACCATATGCTTATATTTAGAATTCCAACAAGTAGTTGTTATGGTGACAAACATCGAAAATTTAAATAAAGGTTGATCACCTCTTCACAAAAGGTTTAGCCGAACCACTTGATGTTTGGGTCAAGGCCTTCAAACCCACCCCCTTACAAGATGCCATCACTAAGATGTGAGACATGGAAGGTGTAATACCTAAAGTGAAATTTCCATGCAAACCACTTATCACCGAGAAAAACAAAGATAAGAGGCCATTTTAGAAAGAGTGGGTTGGGAAGGACAAGTTGGATGATAGACATGGAGCAAGCTAAGAAGGAAGAAACTCCTGCTTCAATATAAGGAACCATGGGAACTAGGTCATAGATGTTTGGCCAAGGGAAAGGTCCACTATATTGAGGTGTTGTTAGAAAGCGATGATGAATAAGATGTAAGGCCTTGCAGCACCAAGCAGTGGGGCTAGCAATTCAAAGGGGGAGCAGTTCCATGAGGAAGCTAAGGGGGTTGAGAGGCCTTGTAGAGGGATTAAGGATGGTGCTATCACCTCTCTTTTTGGAGTCCCTAGGTGCTACACCTTTAGGATCGGGAGTGTCATACAGGGACAACGAGTCATGGCCTTGGTCGATGGTGGAGCAACTCATAACTTCATCAATGCAACCTTGGTGGCAAAAAGAGGTATTTCCATACAAGAGTTTGAAGGCTTTAACGTTGTAGTGGTTGATGGATACAACATGACATGCACATAGAGGGTTCCACGCTTGAACTTGACACTAGGCAATTACACATTTATCGATGACTTCTATATAGTGGATCTTGCAGACACCAATGTTGTATTGGGGGTACAATGGTTATATTCGTTGGGAAAGTTCTCAATGAACTACCAAGTAATGGAGATGGAATTTAGGGCCTCAAATGGCAATAAGGTAGTGTTGAGGGCTTTATCCAGTACTCCTTGGACTATTTTAGCTAAGAGAATGGAGGTTTTAGTTTGTAGTGTGCGTGATTGAGTGCCTGTGCAAGCAAACAACTTGAGGAAATGGGCGATGCCAACTGATTTGCTGCTGCTCATTATTCTCACATTTACCCCATAACATAATCCCCATCTAACAACCAACATGGAGGAAGCAAGCCATTTCGATGAGAATGCAAGCACTTCGAAGGTGCAGGAAGGCATTAGTGAAGCCATTCTTGATGTACTCACTATGGATGCAAATGTTGTGCAGAGGGCGTTAGAGCTTATTTCTTGGAAGACATTGCAGGTCAGTGGCTAGAAATTCAAGTTCTAGGCAGAGGTTTCAAAGCTGATGGACATCCTCATCAACTCTCTTTACAACAACAGGGATATTACATTTTCATTTGGGCATCCAATTCCTAGGCAGAAGTAATCCATATACAAGACAATACATAGAAAAACAAGTACAGTGATGGTTGGCAATGTCCCACTTGGAAGCGAACATCCTATTAGGGTTCAAACAATGACTACTACTGATACAAAGGATGTTCTTGGTACCATAGAACAGATCATGAGAATAGTTGATAAAGGAGCAGATATTGTTTGAATCACTGTTTAGGGAAAAAAAGAAGCAGATGCTTGCTATGACATTAAAAATACCCTTGTACAGAAGGGCTATGATATTCCTCTTGTGGCAGACATCCATTTTGCTCCTTCAGTTGCATTGCGTGTTGCAGAATGTTTTGATAAGATTCGTGTTAATCCTGGAAATTTTGCTGACAGGCGTGCCCAATTTCAGAAACTAGAATACACAGAGGAAGATTATCGAAAGGAGCTTATGTGGCCAAAACTAGTATATAAAGAGGAAAATTATCAAAAGTATGGAAGGGCAATGTGAATTGGCACAAACCATGGAAGTCTTTTTGATTGTATTATGAGTTACTATGGTGATTCTCCCAGGGGTATGGTGGAATCAACATTTGAATTTGCATGCATTAGTCGAAAGTTGGATTTTCGTAATTTTGTTTTTTAAATGAAAATGAGCAATCCTATAGTCATGGTTCAAGTATATCATTTACTTGTTGTAGAGATGTATGTCTACGGATTGGATTGCCCATTTCATTTAGGAGTTATTGAACTTGGTGAAGGTGAAGATGGACACATGAAGTTTGTAATTGGCGTTGGAACACTTTTGCAAGATGGTTTTGGTGATACTATTCGAGTTCACCTTAGAACCTCTAGAAGAGGAGATTAATCCTTGTAGAGGACTTGCAAATCTTGGGATCCAAGCTCCAAAGCTAGGAAAAGGAGTGGATCCTTTTGAGGAGAAGCATCATCATTACTTTCTTTCCAATGCAGGGTTGACCAACTTGTAATACAAAAGGTGTGTGATGAGGTAGATTACAAAGGAGTTTTGCATTGCAATGGTTTTGTTCTAATGCCAATGTCCCTTGACCAGTTGAAGACAATAGAGAAGAAGCCAATTTGTAAGGCTTTAGATATGATTTGTCGAATTGCAAAAGGGGACCTTGATGAATCAAATGCAAGGGGAAAATCAGATATGGAAAGGAAAAGAAAGTCTGTCAAGTTTTGTAATGAGTTTGGCAAAACTTCTGAGATTTGAAAGCACAAAGTTTGGCAATCATTGGACGAATACATATCAAGAGTAAAACTGGGCCAAAAAGACATGTTACATCACAAGATCTAGCAAGGAGCAATTGAAGAAGTCCCCATTCCTTGATAAATTAAAGAAGAAAAACTATGAGGTTATCTTCTTCATAGACCTAGTCAATAAGTACTTAATGCAATACTTAAGGGATTATGAGGACAAAATTTTTCATAATGTTTCAAAAGAAGGGCTTGAGCTTAAGAAAGATACAAAGGACATGGAAATTAAAGATTCTCTCAAAGGGCTAACTATCAGGTGGAAGCATTTGCCTGAGGAGGATGCCATGTGGGAAGGGGAACAAATATTGTTGTGTTCGACTCTGCAATTGCTTGAGGACAAGTAATGTTGGGAAGGGAGGATTGTAATGTCCTCTTCAAATTAATTACCCATAGAAATATGTAGTAGCCTATTTAACCCCATAGGCTATAGTCATTTAAAAAGGGGGAATTATTATTTAATGTTACTTAGGTAACATTAGATAATAAAAATTAAATTTGGGGCAAATGGAGGGAAACTTGCAAGCCACTCAAATTTGAATTTAGGAGGGAAAATCCCCAAAGAGAATCTATAAAAGGAAGGAAGGAGAGTCATTATGATCATCATGGATTGTTATTCTTCTTGATTTGGGGTTGAGGCTCTTGGAGGGCTTTAAGACCCCTTTTCTCTGATTGGTTTTGGTGGTGAAAGATTCCACCCTGGCAAATCCTCCCATCTTTCCTTGCTACAGGATCGAATTTTGGTTGGAAACTATCTTTCTATGGTAGTGTAGGGTTGGAAACTATCTTTCTGTGGCAACATAAGGCTAGAAACTATCTTTATGTGGTAATGTAGGGTTGGAAACTATCTCTTTGAGTCCACAAAGGGTTGGGATCTGTAGTCAAGGGCAAAAGACTATTCTCTGAAGCAGTGAAGGAGAGTCTAACTTCTCGAGGCATCGAAGGGTTGAATCTGCCTCACTGAGTTAGCACAAGGTTTGTAAATATCTTCCTAAGGTAGTGTTGATGGTGCTGGACCTGCCAACATTTAGGGGATCTCCCTAGTATGAAGTCCCAACTAGATCTCACACCGTTTGCGGTAGGAGTCCCATCTGGTATGATAGCTCGGTTGCCATTATCTTAAAGATATGCCTTAGCTCTTGCTTGTTAGCAAGTGAGAGTGGTATACTTAGTCTTCAAACAACGAGGTTCGTGTGCCTGGTGAGTGCTTAGTGTCTCTTGTGTCAAAGTTCTTTCACTACAGAGGGAGAGGGAGAGGGTGAGAGTGAGTCTCAAGTCGAAAGGGAACTGTCCCAACTCTTTGAGAGACACACAACACGACAAGACATGTGCAGCTTTTGGCAAAATAGTCCACACGGATGCGGCAGTGACGAATATAAAGTGAATAGATAACACGTACAACACCGAGCAGAATAGTCCACATGAGTGCGACGATCGTTATAATAAGTTTATAAAATGAACCTGTCGAGTGTCCGGTGGAATAGTCCACATGGGCGAGACACGTTAACAACTGATACAACACATTTCCAACAACACATGCACTAAAACAACTAAAATAGTTCAATTGTCTTAATGCAGGTTAAAGCAACATGCATTACAAGTGTCCAAAGATTAGTCTTACAAATGAATACAATACATGTGTGAAAACGTGCTGGCCTGTTAACAGGCTTCTGAATTAAGCGAAAGTTCCAAGACACATCCGTACACCATTACATCACTAACCTCGATAGCGGGGTGTTGGAGCCACTGCTCGCTCCTCAAAGAAAAGATTATAGACTCTCAAGGCTATGTGGGAGGAGCCAAGGTGAAAAATCCTTTGCATGTACAAATGAGGGGTATGTATAGCCAAGGGTGAAACTGACCCTTGTGATTGTTCGACTTCCCTCATGATTGTTTGACTTACATGACTCTTCGACTTACATGACTCTTTGACTTCATCTGTGGATCTCTTGGACTTCCACGTTACATTACATTGATTACACAGTTATGACCCAAAGTAGTGATGTGGCTGAGGTGACTCATGACACAACTTGACATGACATTGCTGGTATGCACATGCTGGCTGTGCTATTCGTGTCGAGCTGTTGTGCTGCTGAGTGATGAGTGTGCCTGTGGTGTACCATAGCTTCACCTTCGTATGGCAGAGTGTGCGAAGTCTTTAATGGTCTTGGTGTTCGCTTGATAGTTCATGCATGCACATGTGTCTCCTTCGCTTGCTACTTGGTATGCTTCGTGTGTTCGTCCAACCGCGAGCAAGTCTTCTAGCATGCACTCCTTGTTCATCCCGTTTGTCGTCGTGCCATGTCTCATCCATGTACCTGTTTCTGCAATCACTCATGACGAGACGACATCAAATCCAGAAATCCCCTAGTCTACCATGATGCATTGTCTTTTGTTTCCGGGTGTAGGTGACCGAGAGAGAGGACAAGGCTCTGAAACAACGCAGAGCACATGTCAGGTCGAGATGCGAGGCTCTGGGGCACTGTCAAGAAAAAATGCGCAGAGGTCACTAGGACGCTAGTATGAGTAGTAGGACGCTAGTATGAGTAGTGCAAAACAACAGTGACATTCTGCGGGATCTGGCTTAGATGGGAGGCAAAATTGTGCAATTTTTCCTGGGAAGGCAATGCGGGCAGCAGAGGACACTGGCAGTGAAAACTGCGCAGATTTTCAAGGGAGGTTGGGAGCGGGCTGCGAGAGCTTGCTGGCCAAAACTACGTAGAACTGGGAGGCAGTCATGTTGAACATGTCTGCGCAGTTTCTAGGTTGAGCGGGGTGTCGGGCAGTTGGTGGATAGTCCAAGAAAACTACGTAATTTTCAAGAGGAGCAACAGGCCGACTAACAGGGGGCTTACTGATAGAACTGTGCAATTTTCAGAGATAGTGCAGTGAGAAGCAGCGGGTGCCTGTCCCTCTTGTCTGTGCAATTTCTTCAATCAATGTAGGCAGGCATGCTAACAACTTCTACGCAATTTTTGGGAGGAGTGAAGCTCGGGGTCACTACTCGGTCAAACTCTTCGGTTGACTAGCGGGAGGCTTGATGGATTGGCTTGCGGGCAATGCAGATTGAGATGGCTTCTTGGGCAACTTTTGCACTGTTTTGGGTGACAGTCAAGAAGGTCGATTCTAGGATAGCGCAGTGCAGACTGCCTGGGAGGCAACCTCAAGCTCTGCGCAATTCTAGGCAACAATACTTGGTCACTAAGGGCTGAGACTACGCAGTGCAGCTTAGCGGAGGTTCGATTGATGGAGGGTGGTCCGGTCGACAGATCTTTGGCAAAATGGTTAAGTGTGTGAGCGAGTGAACTCGTGTATACATGACCTTGCGAACACACACTCAACATGACTTGATGACAAGACATCTTGAACCAACAAGACAACATATGCTCAGTGTGACTGATTGCGGGACTGTCTAATGGTGAAAGTGACAAGTGTGACACTTTGGATAGACCTTCGGACGACTGTGACGACACTTGCGCGACAATGCTTACAACATCGTGTGTGAGTGCGATAGATGTTTACATAGCGAACACAACTCAAACACAAAACTTCAACATCACCAGAACAAGGTCGCAAGCATGACATAGCAATCAACATGCCGAAGATGACAATTGGTCAAACAAGCGAAAAGGAAGCAAGACATGTAGAGGAAACACATGAAATGACTTTTTGTGTTTGTGCACATGCATGTTACTGAGGATAGGATGATATGACAATGACAAGCAGTCCTACAAACTCAACTAAGAGGTGTACTTCGAAAGGTGTTCTTTACTTACCATACTTACCCTTAAGATGATCATGCATCCGACGAAGTTTGCATGCAGTCTTGATCTTTTCCGTTACTTGGTCTCTTGGTCCTTCTCCTGAACTCTTTGGGAGTGACCTCAACATGTCACCTTTTCCTGTAGTCACTAAGGGATGGATCAACGCGGTTTCAGCGGAAGTGACTATTGTCGGGATGAGGCCATAGGAGGCCCATTTGGGCAATTTCTGAATGCAAGACAATCAGGGCAACTTGGACAACACTGTGCAATTTTGAGGCACGAGACACTGCTGTGGGATGGGGGTCGTGGGAGGGCACCTCTGTGCAATTTTTGAGTGCAGTGCAACTTGGGTAGTTGAGAGGCAATACTACGCAATTTCTATTGGCAGCGGGTTCCGGCTGGGGAAGGACACTGGAGGAAACCACTGCACAGTTTTGGATGCCAAGGGATGTTGGGGTCTCTGCGCACTGCGGGGTTTCAACAGGCAAGGGAGGAAGCTTGATGGTTGCAGAAGCAAAGTGCAAAGTTCCGGGAAGCTGGATGAGGCTAGGTTGCTTGAGAAATGGCTAAGTGTGAGATCAATGATACAGATGTAAACAGTGATAGGACTCGACTGTGATCGTACATAGATACTTAGTGACACAACGTAGACCATCTAGAATGCATAAGATATACTTTGCTTGATGCAACAACCTTCGTGACAAGAGTGCGTGAAGTGAGTGTGAAACATGTCTATGTGATGACAACCACTCATACACACACAATTCCCTTGAAGCAAAACAACATTCCCTTTGTATGCCAAACAACAACCCCTATGCCCAAAGGTGACACATGCTGCATAAAGATGAGAACACGGACAATTTTAAGATCAAGGAGGGGAGCTTGAAATCATCAACTTACCAACAAGTGACCAAGGATGATCGATTGCAGGATCTAAGGTAGGCTCCGAAATTTGCATGCGAGCCAAAATTTTGGAGGGTGGTTGTAGCCGCTACAACATGTATCGAAGGGTGAGATATGATTATTGAAGGCAACGAAGTGTTGGATTCTAATAGCAAGATGAGTTCAAGACAACAAAGGATCACCAATAGGGTTTAAGATGGGCATGATTGGCTAGAAGCTAGGACAACGAAGGAGGTTAGAAGATTAGAGAATCTTTGTGGCTAAGGTTAGAACAATTTGTGTGCCCAATTGTTGAATAATAGTTGACATTTTTGGTTTTTAAACTTATAGCTAAGTTTGTGTTGTTACCCCTATTGGGTAATTGTTGATCTTGTGCTGTATAGTAAGATTGTCAATGACTGGTCAGTTTGGCTCTAATTTACAGTGGATGCTTGAGGAAACAACTATGGTTTGAATACTCTAGTATACTATTGTGCATTCAATAAAGATCATCACTGTTTGATATACTAATGAGTGCTGCAACATTGTTATGGATACAATTGTGTCTTGTGTTTATTTGAAACCCTAACGTAGGATTGCAGCTTAAGAGTCTCCCTAAGAGGGATATTATAGTGTTATAAGAAGACTTTGGGCAACTTTTGTACACCTAGTAACTTAGGCTTGTGCAGATGTACCTGCCTAAGGTACACACATCAACACTTTTGATATGTTGTTTATTATTGTGGGAAACCCTTGTAGCATGTGATGAAGGCCTCGTAATGGATCATCTACCATTTGGACAATGTAATGCGAGGATTTAATCCCTCTTATATCTATTGTTGTCATGTCAATATTGCATCTAACAAACTAGTTTGTTTCTTAAAATAATATAACATCACCTTCATAACTTTGTTATAGAGTAGCACTTGTAGCTCTCCAAGGATAATTTTCTGCATTAAATTTCAACAAGTTAAAGCTAATTTGTGGCATGTATAATAGCCCTTGTTTGCTTTTCATATTCATGCATTTTCCCTATTTGGTGACTGGTCCATACTTGACTCCATTTTGCCCAAGATTTGGTAGGTGCTAGTCTTGGGATTCCATCATATTTTTTTTCTCAAATCATTCGTTTTTCCACCACTCCTACAAACACTTGTTTTGTTAAGGATAACTCTTCAAACATCACTTATTGCCTCCCATCCATAGCCTTGGTAATCCTACTTAAGGATGCACTCCTTGTAATGCAGAAGAGCCAACCTGAGAAAGGAAGAGCTATTGAGGTGACAATGGGTAACCTTCCTTAGTTGCAAAAATTTAACACCTTGGTTCTTGGGACTCTACACGTTATGGGTGTGATATTTTGTTGTAACATTTTGTCGTTGGTGCTCCTCCTTGGCAAAATTTTCAGAATTTTTGGCAATTTAAGGGAAGGTTTTGCAGTTTTGTACCTCTTCTTAGGGAAGCTCACTCGTTCTCTTATTTTCAGTGGGAACCTACCAGATATTTTTCAATGTTGAATTGGTAATGCGTGATCCATGGTTGGAATATGGTTTGAACTTAGAGAGGCTATTTGTGGTCCTAGAATTGGACCAAATATTCTGTGTATATGATATCACATGCATCAAATAAAGGAGAGACTATTAAGACCCTAGGGCTCCTTCAACCATTAGCCATACCAAGCCAGCATTGGGAAGAAGTTTCAATGGATTTTATTACAATTTTACCCATATTTGAAGGAAAGAGTGTCATTATGGTAGTGATAGATCACATGACAAAGTATGCCCAAATTTTCTCTCTTTCTCATCCTCTTTCTTAAAGCAAGTACTGTGGCAAAAGCATTCGTGGAAACAATCCAAAAGCGACGTGTAATACTAAAGATTATTGTAAGTGATAGAGATCCAATTTTCACTGCAAATTTTAGGACCAAATTATTTTCTTGTTTGACTCAATTGGCTCACAACTCATCTTAGCATCCTCAATCTGATGGGAAAACAAAGATTGTGAATAAATGCTTAGAAGGATATATATGTTGTTTTGCATTTGATAAACACATAATAAAATACTAAGTGGATTTAAGTGAATGTGTAATCATCCACACCAATATTAAATTCTGGTGGAATGTGTGGTATGCCAACAAAATAAAGGAGAGACTATGAAGACCCTAGGGCTCCTTTAGCCATTAGTCATACCAAGCTAGTGTTGGGAAGAAGTTTCAATGGATTTTATTACAAATTTACCCAAATTTGAAGGAAAGAGTGTTTTATGGTAGTGGTAGATCGAATGAAAAAGTATGCCCACTTTTGCTCTCTTTCTCATCTTCTTAAAGCAAGTATTATGGCAGAAGCATTCATGGAAACAGTCCAAAAGCTACATGGAATACCAAAGATTTTTGTAAGTGATAGAGCTCTAAATTTCACTGGGAATTTTTGCATTGAATTTTTAAGGTCAATTGGGTTTATCCCAGGTGGTTGGGTAAGACTCTCCTCAAAGACAACATCTAGAAGAATAGGATATTCTGAGGGGAAACATGATGTATTGAAATTCCCAGTGAAAATTGGATCTCTATCACTTACAATAATCTTTGGTGTTCCATGTAGCTTTTGGATTGTTTTCATGAATGCTTCTGCCATAGTACTTACTTTAAGAGGATGAGAAAGAGAGCAAAAGTGGGCATACTTTGTCATTTGATCTACCACTACCATAATGATACTCTTTCCTTCAGATTTGGGTAAAATTATAATAAAATCCATTGAAACTTCTTCCCAACACTGACTTGGTATGGCTAATGGTTGAAGGAGCCATGGGGTCTTGATAACCTCTCTTTTATTTTGTTGACATACCATACATCCCGCCACAAATTTTTGCACGGCTTTAAGACCTTCCCAAAAAAAATCTTTCTTGATCCTATGGCATGTCTTCAAGAACCAACCAAACGTCAATACCCTCTCTCTAATTATTGACAACAAAATGGAGAGAAAGTGGTTATTGGTGACAACTTAGCCTCTCCAGTTTTAGGTTGTGGTGATGTCACCATCGACATTGCTAGGTTTGGAGATGTCCATAATGCTTCGAGATATAGAGTGAATTTTATTTTTGTTTACCATATTATACATCAATTAGAAGATAGAATTATGGTTGGATTGATGGGTTGTAAAGGACAAGAGTGATGGTTTTAAAGTGGTTGCCTTAGAAAATTGCGATGAATTAGATTATATGTACACATCGGGGAGGATTCCTTTTTAAGATCGACAAGGGTTTGTTGCTATTATAGCTAACACGAATGACATACACATGCTATGGCGTGAACCTTTGGGTGATACCAACTTTGGATCATACTACAAATGACCTGTTTGCATATGGCTGTTGATCTCCTATTGATTGAACCACCTAGAGGTGTCTATGAAGGGTGTATGCATGGGAAACACCATAAATAGTCATTTCCCAAGGACAAGCAATGTGAGCTTCTCATACTCTTAAGTTAATTCATAGTGATATTTGTGGACCTACAATAATGCTAGTTACAAATTCTATTCTAGTAGGATGTTAGTGCATTTATATTTAGTAGTTAATAGTTTCAAAGGGCCTTTTTCTTGTTGTTTTGTAATGATGGATCTTGTATGTGTTCTCGAGAAGACAAATTTATTCATTTCTGGGTTTGGAAGTGGAAACACATCTGAACTTTTGAATGGAAGAAGATATAAAAATAGATCTTCTTGCAAGTATTTCCTCATATTTATTGATAAATTTTCTCATGTCCTTTGGATATACATCATTCAATCCAAGGATAGTGTAATGTCCCCTAATAATAATAAAAATAAAAATAATATAATATAATATTAAAATATAAGCAAATAAATGATAAACAATAAAGAAAAGCTAATAATGGTAAATAAATAATAAAAATAAAGAGAATATAATAATAATAAATAAATAAAATAGTGTATAACAATACTGGGGTTCTAAATTAAGAGAAATATTAAATTAAGTAAAACTTAAAATAAAAAATAAAAGTTACATGGTGACACATGGAATGTGTGCATGCAGATCCCTTTCCATTGTTTGGTCTATTTAATAGACGATGAGGAAGATGAGAGGGATCATCCTTTCATCCATTCTCTTGGGAGAAAAGTGTTGTGAGACAAAAGATTCCCTAGCAGTAGTACGTTGATTGAGGGCTCAGGGGTGGCCAGCTGTAGAAAGATTATGTGCAGCTGAGCCTACGGTTGGGTAAAGAGTCGTTTCCAAAACTTTGTAGCTGTTCGCTGAATTCAAAGAGCATTCAACTTCAGAAGCACAAGTAAGGAACATCATTGCTACATGTAAGTTGTCTCTTGCTCATATTTATCAAAATTTTATGTTCAATAGTTGAATAATTGGGTGTTGATTATTAATCATATGAATTGATAGAATTAATGTTTATTTTAAATCGTGGTTGTTACATATTATATTATTTATTATTTTTATTATTATTAGGGGACATTACAGATAAAGTGTTTGGGAAGTTCAAAGAGTTTAAATATTTAGTGAAACATCAAAGCAACTTACTAAGTGTATCGAGACTGATGGTGGAGGAGAATGATTTCAAATTATTTCTCATATCTCATGGCATCTCTTGGCAATGTATCATTCTCTATGCTCTACAAAAGAATGGACTAGTTGAATGAAAGAATAGAGCTATAATGGAGATGGCTTGAGGTGTACTTCACTCCAAGCAAATGACACATAAACTCTAAGGGGAAGTAATTGTTTGTGCAACCCACATCATCAGTTGGACACCTACTCGTGTTGTTCAAGGTATGACCCCATATGAGAAATGGTATGGACACAATTTGTTAGTTTCATATTTTTGAATTTTTGGATCAAGTTTATGGGCCTATACTTTTAGTGCAAAGATAAACTTCTCATAACAAAAAAATTATTGATATACTTTGGTTGCTTATAATGAAGTTTTCTCAGGTATTGTCTCTATGACCCTTGCACTAACAAGGTGATTGAATGTCAAGATGTTATCTTTGATGAAGTTACTACTCGTGGTTTGCCATGATCTTTTACACTACTTAGAGATGAATCACCTATTAATGATTCAAAACATGTGCTAGTGGATCTTTCTCCTTCATGTTTTGATTTTGATCCGCCTTTTATTCTTATGAGTGTTTTCCTAGGAACTTCTATTGTAATTGATCCAATAGATATGGTTGATGAGGAACCTTTCATAGTACTTGATGACTTTGACAACGTGTCCTCCTCTTGGTCTTTTCACCTATCTTTGGTTTCCAACTCTAGTAGAGCTTAACAACCACACTCTTTTGCTTTTTGCTTAGTACTAGGATTTTTGATCATGTTAGTTTATAGCATTTCTATTCTACCAACACCTTATTTTTCACTCTCTTTTAGCTTTTTTAGCTTTCTAAAGCTAAACATTTAATGCCAAGTTGCTAGTTAACTCTTAGATATTAGATCCAATTATGTTGATGCTTCTAGCATTGTTTTAGAGATTCCTTGAAAACCCCTCCCTTTTTTTTCACATGTACAATGTTGTATGTTCCATATGGGGAAAATACATATATTGTCAACACTGTCAACATCCCTCATGTCACTTGTGGGAATTGAACTTGGGTGGGGCGGATTCCATTCCTTCCTCCCAACCACTTGAGATAAACCCAATTGACCTTGACACCCCCTCTTTATATTAATTTAATGTAATTTTTTTGTATTTTTGACCCACTTCTAGGGTCTTTTGTTAGACATCCATAAAATTATCTTATTTAGCTCTACTTAGAAAAAACTCTTTTCTTCTATATAGAATTTGCCTTTCTAGCTTCTTCGGTGAGGTCAATGCCTATTCCCTTGTGGGAGATAGCCACAATTGTAAATGTTATCAAGTTTATTACCAATTCATCACAGTGTCATCGTAAGGCTCTTCAACTTTGAGCTCTTCTCTTCATTGTTGATATGCATATTGAGTGGAAGTTTTGTCCATCTTTATCACTCTGGAGCATGATCTTTGTTGCAAAAGATCATGTTGGATACATGACTAAATAATATGTCCTTCAAGAGAGATGATATGTAATAACTTTTATTCGTGTGGTCCTTGTCCAACATTAAGAGGAGATGTGTTGTTGACGTAATGCCTTCTTTGTCACCTCCTGTTTAGTTTCAGGGGAAATGATGAAATGAGGGTGGAATCTTCCATTTTGGCCATAACCTACTCATATTGTTGCCTTTTGAATTATTGCTACGACCAAACTTGTACCCATAGTCATGCTTGGGGAAATTGCCCAAACTCTTGAATTGTGTATATATATAGCCATTGATGAAGTGATTACATTATGAACACCATAAATATGGGACTTTTTTGTGCTTGTCTAAATTTTCTCTTCTTAGCACTTCTGGTCTCTCTCTCATACACAAACATATGCACTTGTGCTTGGTTTATTGTGAAATTTGGGTTTTCTTCTTGGTTTTGTTTGTTTCTCTTGATTGCACTTGTGAAACTCAACATCATGGAACAAGGATAATTAATTACATGAACATTAGGGGTATGGCGAAAATTTTGTCTAGAAAGATATTCATATAAGATTGTGCACCAAGAGGAGGGGACTCAACATATTGATAGAAAACATTGTGTTTGACTCTCACAAGGAAGGGTAACTTTTGCTTAAATCTCCTTAACCCCCTAGGTTGAAAGGGGAGGGGTTCTCTAGAGAATTTACTTACATCGGTGTTTCCAGAGAAATTCAATTGCAGTTAATTGGGTTGTGTGCAAGATTTGTGGTTGTTCGTAACTATCCAAGAGTCCCTTATAAAAGGCACCTTTCCATGAAAGCGAGGTAGTGGATAATATAAGACCGGATAATTTTATTAATGTCTAATGAATCACTGGAAAAGTAGGTCAATGGTATTATTGAGTTCAAAACATCATTTTAAAATCGGTCGATCTGAACTAGTAACCAATCAAACCGGTTAGCTTGAATCACTAAATAGTCAAATTGGTTGGTTAGCGAGGTCAAGGTAATAAAATGACACATAAATTTGGGTTAGAGATCTGTTTGTATCGGTTAAGTACCAAATTGGCTGGTTTAGTACATAATCGGTACCAACTAGTCCAAATTGGCCAGTTTTACTCCAAACTAGACCGGTTAAACAAAATCCGCATGTGGCAAGGAGGGGGGCATGCAGGGCGTTTTTTTAGGTGGTTGCTACTACTGCTACTAAGGTTGTAGATGAGCTTGAGGAGTTTTCAGACTCTGAGCCATATGATTTTTATGCAAATCGTGGTGATGACCCCATGTCTAGTAGTGGTGATGAGTTTGATGAGTGATCATGTTGATCAATGATTTGTAGTGGGCTAGTGGCCTAGTGGCTTGAGTTGTAATATTGTTTTTGGATTCTAGAGGCCATTTAGAGCCTCATTGATTATGTATTTTGCTAAGTCATCGGACATGCCCCCCCAGTGTCGCGAATCCTTTGTGTCAGACACGACACGTGGGTGACACGTGTTCGACACGAGTTTGATTTGTGTCAGACATGAGCCCTAATGGTGTCCTAAAATTTGGACACATGTCGTGTGAAAAAAACATCCCAAAATCGATTTATTGCCTCATTCTCATGCAATTTAGTCATAGTTTTGGAGCTCTCAAAGGTTTTGGAGTGCAACTAAGGGAAATTAAGTAATGTTAGAAGGGATTCCATTCTCCTTTATATTTCATTTCATCCTTTTATTTAAATTTTTAACATTAGCATGAAATGTCTTAGGATGTTTGAGAGTGGTTTTGGCCTCGTTTTATTTTATATGGAGAAAGTAGAATTTTAGATCCCACTCAAAATCCAACAGACTTGACAGTTTTCAGGATTTTAGGAATGCCGGGGGGGGGGGGGGGGTTACAACGTTTCCAATGGAGTTTGTCATGTATGAGGGTATGGAACTAGCATTTAATTAAAAGGACCTCTTCTATGTACCTCAATGTTGGTGGCAATGGTTGTTGAACTCCTCTATCATGACCCTAGTAAAAATGCACCCATCACTCAAATAGAATTTCGATTTGACATGTTAGTTTTTTCTATCTTATTTTAATGCTTAGAGGGTGATATTGATGATGAGGATACCAATATTGGCAATGATTTTGATGATATATATTACTAGTTATTTGTTCTAGCATGATGTTATGTTCTAGGGGGTCGCCGTGTCACGGGTTGGACACTTGTATTTTCGTGTCCCGTGCCCCCGTGTCAGGTGACTTAGGTTTTTTCTATCTTATTTTAATGCTTAGAGGGTGATATTGATGATGAGGATACCAATATTGGCAATGATTTTGATGATATATATTACTAGTTATTTGTTCTAGCATGATGTTATGTTCTAGGGGGTCGCTGTGTCACGGGTTGGACACTTGTATTTTCGTGTCCTTTGTGTCCCAAGCCCCCGTGTCAGGTGACTTACGTTTTTTCTATCTTATTTTAATGCTTAGAGGGTGATATTGATGATGAGGATACCAATATTGGCAATGATTTTGATGATATATATTACTAGTTATTTGTTCTAGCATGATGTTATGTTCTAGGGGGTCGCTGTGTCACGGGTTGGACACTTGTATTTTCGTGTCCTTTGTGTCCCAAGCCCCCGTGTCAGGTGACTTACGTTTTTTCTATCTTATTTTAATGCTTAGAGGGTGATATTGATGATGAGGATACCAATATTGGCAATGATTTTGATGATATATATTACTAGTTATTTGTTCTAGCATGATGTTATGTTCTAGGGGGTCGCTGTGTCACGGGTTGGACACTTGTATTTTCGTGTCCTTGTGTCCTGTGCCCCCATGTCAGGTGACTTAGGTATTTTGCATTGGATGCCATTTTGATATATGCACACACTTACATGGTATGTAGATGAGCAAATTTTGCATATTTTGTCTCTAATGGTTTCGAACCATGGTTTGAAAATCATAAAATCAATAGTTTTTAATTAAAAATTATTTAATTTATGTAATTCTTTCAATTTTTGTTCATTGAATCTGGTTCAATCCAGTTTGAGCCAGTTCCAGTTCGGACTCTGGTTTATAAACCTGGCTCTGTTTCAAGCCAATGGTTCAAAAACATGAATGAAAGCAAGAGCACAAAAACAGCTCCTATGGAAATAAAGATGCAGGAAATAATTAAAATACTGATCTAAAGCTAATATATGATCACTGCTAATAATCTAAATCAGATCTTGGAAGAGATATGCAGCCTGAAATCGTGCCCAAATTTTTTGGCTTATCAACTTCTCCAAAAGATGTGTTCAACTGTTTTGTCCATGCCACATAAAACACAAGCAATGTTTGTCACATGAACTTTATGACACCTGCTTTTGATAGCCAGCCCAAAACTTCATCTTTAAGATAGTGCTGTGATTTCTATATTAATTGGCACCTCAACCAATTCACTATAGGATTGCTCACCCCCACCTCTTGTTCAAGCAAGAGACAATGCCAAATGTGTGCCTTACCATATCATAAATGACTTTTCCCTCCAGAATGGACCTGACCATTGTAACGACATTTTAAAAGGACAATCTTGGGAGATCAGGTGACAAATTCTCTCTCAAAGAATTTAGTCTGAACCAGTGAGTTTTTGGGCCTGGTTAAGTGCACATCAGATGTGCCATTGTTGGTGATCATAATTCTAGAAATCTCTTCCAAAGGAAGAGGCCTTTGCCTGCCAATATCATCCCAACAAACATGGGCGAAATGCCAATTAGACCATGGGGATGGGAATGACTGAGTCAACCATGATGCTAAATCACAGGCATCTTGGGGTCCCTCAAATTGCCAGGCAAGAAAACCAGAAACAACCTGCCTAGAATCCCACATTGTCTTCAGTGGGGCATAATTTGAAATCACAACAGGCTGAGCATTCCCAAATATGTCACAGAGCGGAAAGAGACCTTTAATAGACAAGAAGAAGAAGATCAATGGGGAATGATATTGCAACTTCTCAACATCTGTTTTAACATAGTATCTTTCTTCTCTATAGGAAGCAATAACAGCAGCAAGAAAGTAATGGCCTGTTCCATCAAAGGTACTTATTGATTACTTTTAATTCATTGTTGAAGTCTTTCTTTTAGTTTAGTCCCCATCCCGTGTCTCCCACTATTTAGTCCTTTTTGCTGTTTGTTAATCATAACAGTGTTTAGAACATTTGTAGAAAAGTTTGTTTGATTTGCAGGATTTTCTTTGTTACTATCCTTTATTTTGCAGGTGTAACAGAGTTGAATTCGATCCCTCAGTAATTTTGAATACTATTATTAAAACTCCATATGCTAAATATGCATAAATTTTATTGTTTATCGAAGGACATTTACAAGGCATGGGGATTCAGATGCATTGTTTTGAAAAGATATCTTCATAGTAATCAGTTCTAAAGATTAAATGGCATAAATGACTAAGCTTTTGTCATTTGTTGAATTGAATTTCTTGCAGAAGCGCAAGTTGTCTGATATGCTGGGTCCACAGTGGAGCGAGGAGGACTTACAGAATTTCTATGAAGCTTATCGGAAGTATGGAAAAGACTGGAAGAAGGTAAGAGTTTTATATATTTAAAAATCTCTCCTTATCATATGTATCCAATCGATACTTTCTCTTAGATTTATCTTATACGGATAGGGCCCATTATGCTGTTTTTTGGAACAAACTACACTGTTTTTGAATTTGTGTTAATTATTTTTCAATTCTTTAAGCTCAGGAGGTGAGGTGTGTAAGGGTAAGGTGTCATGGTTTAAGTTTCCACACTTCAGAGATTTTGCATCTTTCTAGTACTCAGAAATTTCACATTGAATGTGGCAGATTTGAATTCAGTTCTTTGGATAACAGAGAACTTCACTTGACTATTGGAAAATAGGGTACATAGATTCATGAATGAAAATGGTGGAGAGATAAAATTATATGAAGTTGCATTGGTACAGCTGTCACACACTGGAAAATTCATCACATTTAACTTATTTATAGCACCCCTGGTTGGGAAGGTGGTCAAAGTACTTAACCTTTAACATAAATATTTAATATTACATTGCTCACATATTAAAGTATAAAGTGAAGTACTGATGTCTCTAGTACAGCTAGAGTTATTTTGTTCATAATGGTCAATTAGACTACAGTCTCAGCGTCTCAGGCATATTAATAAAGTCACTTGTTGACTTAGTCTAATTCATCCTTTGGAAAGTACGTTAAAGTCATTTTAGAGTTCATGCACTTCGGTTTTATGTTATTCCTTTACTATAAATGACGTGCCCTCTCCATTTTATTATTCAAGAAATACTTCTCTTCTAAGTTCGTGGTTTCTTTGTGTGTTCAGTATTTGTAATATGGTCTTAAAAATGTGTTGTTTTAGGTTTTTAGGTGAGGTTTATTTTTCTGAAAAAGAGAGAAATGCCAGATTTATATTTTGGTCTAAAAAGATGGTCTAGGTTCCTTTTCCTTGATTTAAAGCTAGGTTTTTCTTTCTCTGAATATAAAAAACAAAGGAGGATATTCAGAAATCAAAAGTAAGAAGGAAAAATAATATATATATATATATATATATTTTTTTTTTTAAGTGGAAATTGAATTTTTAAAGTAGCCTTAATCTGGACAAAGCATATGGAATCCGTACGGACTTGCTACCAACAGCTGTATGACTTGTACATATGACTGTACAACAGTGGTGCAGGAGAAATAAGGCCGTACATACATCAAACAGGGAAATTGATGTGCAGTATAGACTGTACAAACACCCAATTGTAGAAATTTACCTTTTTTCACTCAGTTGGACTGAACAATAGTCAGATTTGGTCAATTCCCCGATACTTTGGCAGATCTAATAGGTAATTCGTTGGAATTTGTCCATTGGACAGGTAATCTAATGTTTTTCAACTTTTTTCAGTGATTTATAGTTTCCATATTACAGAAAACCAAACATACAGAAAAACTAAAAACACAAGAGAACAAGGAAGAGACAAATAAAGTGGAGGGGGAACATGTCCTTTTACAGTACAGGAATGACATAAACTCTAAGTGCATAAATCCTAGATTATAAACCCTAAAATGACTTAAATGTTTTCAAGTTATTAATAAACACTAAAGCACAACTTCTTTTTTTTTTGTAGATTTTTTTTTTTCTGAATTTAGACTAATTCTATTAAGCAAAAAATATTGTACAAGAGGATACATTCCAGAGAGACAGGAAACCGGCAACCGGAAATGATAGGACTATCAACCTCGGTTCCGGAGAAGGAGTTAAGCAAACAAGGAGCTACAACAAGTCACTGGGAGCCTAAAGAAGCATTGATTCCTACCCTGAAAGGGTAGAGGCCTCAACACGAAGCTTTTTCCCTTTCCTTTTTTTGACTTCAACCCAACCATTTTGGGGTGGATGAGCGATAGCAACTTGAAGATTGGGGTCCTCCACAGGAGAGCCCTCCTTTTCTGAATCAGAGGAGGAGGACAAATGGACACGTTTCTGAGCAATGGCTGAGTCAGAGGAAGGCGCCAGACCATCGGTGGAAGGGCCCACGAAATTAGGGGCCTGATTCAATTCTTCATCGCTATCTTCATCTTCAGAGCTGGAGGAATCAGAATCCACGACTGGAGGAGGAGAGCAAGGAGCCCATCGTTTGGACTTGGGCTTGGAGACGTTGGCCTTGTTCTTTTTTACCGGGCGAGATGGGCATGTATTCTGCAAATGCCCAGATTGGTGGCAATGGCGGCACCGAAAGGCAGTATTCTCGTAATCCAGTGTCTGGGTCCAGACAAAGTCGTTTATCTTGAGATTGATTTGTTCTGGAAGTCCTTTGCTCAGGTCTAACTCCACACATACTCTTGCATATGAGTAGAGACCTTTGGATTCCCGCCATAAATCTCCACTAATGAAGCTGCCCAAGGTGTCGCCTATAGCTCTGAAGACACGAGTACTCCATAGGTGGGCAGGTAAGTTTGGAAGCCGGATCCATACAGGTGGCTTGGTAATGACTGCAGTAGCTGGATCAAAATCTGGGAACCAAGGAGTCAAGAAGAGCCCTGCAGTTCCCATGAACCAAGGGCCCTCTGCTAAGGCCTTTTCATAATGCTTACTGTTATCAAATAGAACAATGAAGTAACCTTTCGAACAAAAAAAGATCTTACAATGATGTGTCCAGTTTGCATGGATCCATACATAGAGATCCTGAGATCGCGGCTACAATCCATTAAATCTGCAAATAATGGCTCTTTTTGCAAATTCTTGAAGTTGGGTTGCCAGATCTTCATGGATGAGTTCAGCAGAGGGAACTTCTTCAATTTGTCAACCAAGAAGGCCTTAGAATTAAGGCCTTCCGGGGGTTTGGGGTTCTTAGAGTGAACTGCGTCTTTGTATGAGAAGGGCCAAGTAGAAGATGACTGTCCCGCTGCACCTCCTCTCAAACGAAGGGTTACCACCACAGCGCTGTTCTTGGAAATGCTGTAAGCAGAGAGAGGGAGAGGGTCTTCAAGTTGTTTACCTTGAAAGAGAAGTCGCTGAAGGCTTGATGGAATCCCCATCCTGCGTTCTAGATTCAGTTTGAGTTCCTGCACCAGATCTGAAGGACTAACCCATTGCATGATGGTTCTGCTTGTAGGCTGAGAAATTTGGATCTGAAAGGAGTCAAATAAGGGCCTTGACCCCATGCCAGGCTTCTTGAGCTTCCTAGAGCAGATCTGCCGTGGCTAATTCCCATCAGGGGGATCGGACCTGCAAGATCTTGGCCGATCTGTTTGATGAGAGCCCGATCTGATTGATCAGCGGTGGATCTGGGGATTTTATACCTTCTTATGCTTGAAGTGAACGTCCCGTCTCCTTGCATCGATCTCCCAGGGGCGGAGGTAGCAGATCCGTGAAGTGGGTTGCGAGTTCTTCGCTGACGGCAATGCGAACCCCGATTCTCTGAGATTGTTTGAACTTCATCTGGTAGGGGCAGCAAAATAATTCGGGATTTCCAGGCTCCAGGCAGCACTGTCCAGATTTTCCATGCAGATCCTTCTTTGCGATTTGAGACTGCGGTTCGGAAAAGGACCGAGCCAAGATGTATACAGATCTCTGGATCTGGCCAGAGCGTGGGCTTTTCTGCCTTCTGGGTGACTGGATCTGTCAGATCTTTGTCAGATCTGAAGATAAGACTGCGTTTCGGAGAGCGAGTGTTTGCCCCAGATCCAAACAAAGACCATGCGATTGTTGAGATCTCATGCTCTGGTTCATGGCCAAAGCGCCCGGATAACTGTCCAGCTGAGACCAGAAAGGCGAATGCAAATCTGCTGTGAAGGCAAAAGGATCCCGAGCTGTGCTTGCTGAGGCTGCCCAGAATGCTGGACTGGAAAAATGCGTGAAGGATAACTGTAGAAACCTTCTCCGTTTCGATGTGTTTGTAGAGATTATTACGAACAAACACAGAGGCCTCCTGTCCGCCATGGCCTTCGTAAACACCGATAAAGGTGCCGAAGGGAGAAACCATAACCTGGCTTTGGTCCTCCATCAGTGAATTCGCCTCCATAGATTTCTTCTACCTGGTTGATACTCATTATTCACTAAAGCACAACTTCAACTAAGTCAACAACTGATATTATTAACATGTCCCTGTATAGTTTAAATGATCATAAATAACCCTAACATCCTCTCTTAAGGGTCAGTCTCAGTACCAATGATTTAAAACCCAGAGTCGGCCTTGGAATAGGTTGAGGGTCATCTTAGACTTGGAATGACTTGGTTTATTAAAAATACATAAAATATTCAAATTTTAATGAAAAATATATATTAAATGTTCCAAACCATCAGAGAGAAAATATGTGAAGTGCTGTTAATTTTCACATGATCTATGCTGCAATAATTACTTAAAACAATTTCATTAACCCCAGTAACAGTTAAGCAATTATAGATAGAATCATAAACAGTTATGCACAAAAGAAGATAGGCAAGCACAATGAGACAGACTTTTGGTCAAAGACCAGGGCAAAACTCCACAAGGGGGAAAACCCAGAATCAATTCTTCTTCTTAGTCAATCAATGCTCAGCGTGAGATACATAGTCCAGTATTATACTCATAGACCAGTCAAAGTCAAAACTTTGGCTTTCCAAGTCAACCAAGTCAAAACCAATCTAATGAGAGAGAGTTAAATCTGGTCAATGATCACAGTCTGCAACAGAGGGCTGAAGTTCGGCCTGTGGAAGTTTGGTCAACCACAGTCAACGAACCCTGCAATGCCTCAGTCAAACCCTATGGTCAATGCCCTGAAAGACAGCCTGAAATTTGGACAATGCAGTGAATATTCCAGTCAAAGATTCGGCCTTCAAGCACAGTCAAAATCTTGGTCAAAATAAGTCTCCTGCAACCATTGGTCAAATGCCACAGTTGAACCTTGGAGTCAAAGCCTAGTCAAAGCCTGCATTCAACCTCAGTCAATGTGCCCAGAACAGAGATAAAGATGCGGTCAAACACAGTCAAAGATTCCTGGAATATTCAGCTTCCATCCACAGTCAAAAAGATCGGTCAAAGCAGCAGAAATAGCCCAAAGTAAAAAAAAAGTCTCCTTGCTCCTTTGCGTGTTGATTAGCCTCCTGAAATTCCACACATGCGGGGCTGACTTGTCCAAAGTTAGGAATATGAATTTTCTCCATAATTTGTTCAATGAAATTTTGGCTGAAGCTGCCATTTTCAACAAGTGTGCTGATGTATATACTATATACTATGTAAGGGTGAATATAAAATGACACCGAGTGCAATACATATCAGTAACAAAATACATAATTAATGATCCTCTAAATGGCCTCTACAGTCTACAATTTAATGCGTCTCTGAATGGTCTCTTATAGCAGCGAAGTTTTGTTTCAAACTATTAATCTTCCCTGCAGACAACACCCCACCGCCCCCACTTGTCCCTTTGGTGTTTCTTGTGATATATGTAATACATCTCCTAATCAACAAGATCAACATGGATCCATGCAGTGTCTTTGTCTCTTGGCACTTGGCAAAATTCAAATATGCAACATTTCAAACCCTATCTTAATATGTAAATTACAAAATTTTAAAGACAGGTTTAAATTGTGCTATTTAATGAGAGAAAAAACAGGGACAAATTTATCATTTAATACATGTTGGGCAAGGTTAAATTCCCATGAAGGCTTCCCTGGAGCCATGCGGACACCTCGAGGTGGTGGTCGAACGTGTGACTGCACCCTGAGAAACCATATCAAATGGTTTCATGACTTGTGCACACATAAGTGGATCAAAGCCCACCCCCATGTCCTCCGTTTGATCTAAGTCAAAGGATCTTAGCTCAAGTTGTTTGGTGAACAATTTGTTTCCCCAGCTATGTGGGTTCAAGTTTCTAGAGACATGTTGTAACTGGCCTGTTTGTGGTCTTTATGAAATAGTTGTATCTGGTGTAATAGTGGCAGTTGATCTTTTGAAGTAACAGATTCTCCAGAAATTCTTAATCTGTCTTTCTTATGGAAGAGAAAGTTTCTTGTATGCTTGAGAACTCCCTATTTATCACAAAAGAGTACCATGGGCTTATCTTTTTGGCTTTTAAATCTGCAAGCATTCTTCCAAGCCACACTACATCACATGCCTCTTTCAGTGCTGCTATATATTTTGCTTGTGTAGATGAAAGTGAAATTGCATGTTGTTTCTTGTTGATCCAAGGAACTACCCTTCTGCCAACACTGAAGACACAACTTGTTGTAGACTTTCTATAATACATGGTTCCTGTCAAATTTAAGGTTGAATAGCCACACAATTGGCGCTACTTGATTTTCTCATATAGAATACAGATTTCTAATTTTCCCTTTACATGCAATAGCACCCTCTTTGTTATTGTCCTTTGCTTTGTTTTTGGACCTTGCTTAAATTATGACATATAGCTAACTGCATAGTGTAAGTTAGGTTTAATGGTGATATGATAGATCAAATTGCCCATTAATTGCGTGTATATTGATTCATTCATTGACTTTGAATCAATGTCTGCTAAATTTTCAGGCCTTCTCCATAGGTGTAGGTGAAATTTTGCAATTTGTGGAAATGAACTTGTCTAACAAACTTTCGGCATATTTTGTCATTGAACAAAAATGTGACTAATCTATCTGTTTGCCAAACTTCTACAGTTCTATCCCTAAGCAATATTGTAGGAAGAATAAATATGTCATGTCAAGGGCTAAACTTAAATGTGATTTTACTTTTGCAATTGCTCTTGCTTTGGTACCTGTAATGATGATGTCATCAATATATATCACTAGAATCGCTACATTACCATTTGTTCTTTGAATGAAGAGAACGGTGTTAGCAGGGCACATTCTAAATCCATGTTCTCCCAAATACTTGTCAATTTCAATGCACCATGCCTTGGATGTTTGTTTTAGTCCATAAAAGGCTTTCTTGGATTTTCATACCAAATATTCATTCCTTTCTTGGAACTTGAAATCCTTGCATTTGGTACATGTCTACTTTTTCTTCTAGGTCACTCTTGGGGAAGGCACTGTTGACGACCATCTAATGTGTTTTCCAACCGTATTATGTTGCTGTGGCTAGAATTGGACTAAATGTTTCCATTTTTGCAGTACAAGCAAATGAATCTTCATTGTCATTCCATTCCTTTTGAGCAAGGCCATTTGCAACCATCGTTGTTTTGTGCTTGTCAAGCATCCTATTTGTCTTGTAGTTGACTTTATAAACCCATTGATAGCTAGAGGGTTTCTTCCCTATAGGTAGCTTTGTGAGAGCCATTGTTTGATTCTTTATCAAAATCACATGTTCAACTTGGATAACCTTTTCCCATTTTGGGCTGCCTTTGGTTTCTTCATGATAACAAGGCTCAAAAGAGTTTTTACGGTTAGCCATCAAAGCATAATTCATCATACTAGATGCCTTACCTGTTTCTGGTCAACCTTGCTGACTCATATCAACCTCTCATTCTAGTGAGCATAAGCATTATAATTGACTGGATGCCTTACCTCTTTTTTGGATCATATTATGTGGCTTATCTACATGATCGTCATTAAAGGTGATGTACCACCCCTTTGGTCGTTTCTTTCTCACCTGCTGTTGCAAAACAACATTGTTTTTCTCCTGATTTAGCTATATCTAGCATCCTCTTCATTGGTAAAATGATGTAAATCATGTTCAGAGGTATTTTCACCTCTTGTTGGTCTGTCTCATTCTTAAATTTGTTTTCCTTTCATATCCTCATAATTTTCAACAACTTTCACATCTGATTTTAGATCTTAGTTCCATTGAAACATCTTGATGTTTTCATCGTCTACCACATCATGGCTACGACATGTTGTGTTAGTCTTGATATCAACCGACTTATAAGCTTTATGGTTGTCATTGTACCTTGTGAGCATCATTTTATGTGATTTTGCATCAAGTGTGATTTGTTCTTCTTTAGGACCCTATGGATATACCATTGAACCAAAAGTTTGATGACTTACTCGAGGTTTTCATATGGAATGTGCTTCTTGTAGATTCTTCTTGAGTATTACTTCTGTTGATGATTAGTTGTGAAAATACACTGATGTGTTTATTTGCTTTTATCCTTGTAAGCTACATACTTTTCTTAATCATACACCTAGCGATTTCCATAATGGTACATATCAACTCTCTGCCACTACATTTTGTTGTGGAATGTAGGGTGTAGCTTATTGCCTCTAGATTCCTTCTTGAGTACATAAATAAAGAAAATCCTTGAGCAAAATTCTTTGTAATTATCTGATTTGAGAAAATTAATGCCCTTTTCAGATTGGTTTTCTATCAAAGCCTTGAACTTCTTGAACTCGTTAAACACATATTATTTCAACTTCAAGAAAGACATCCTCGTTTGCTTGGAAAAATCATCTACAAAAAGGGAAACAATTCTAGGGATGGGAGAATGATGCCATCTTCATATGCAGACAAATGTCAGCATGGATCAACTGAATAACCTCCTTAGCTTTGCCAGCTAATCCTTCTTCAAACAAAGTCTTGTGTTGTTTATGAGCTTGATAATCTCCATCTTACTAATATTGTATATTTGGAAAGCCATCAACCCAACTTTCTCTAGCTAAATCCGAAAGAGATCTTAAATTCAGATGCCAATTCCTTCGATGCTGAAGCGTATTTCTATCTTGACCACTCTTGTCGACCAAAGCATACTCTCTTGCCTCCCTTGCATCAACCAACTTAATAAATCCTGCTCTCTTCAGTACCAAGAGCATTTTCTTATGACCTTATGCTTGAGTAAGATTTATGATTGTTGAAAATCACATGTAATAGAGGGTAATGTTTCAAAAATTCAATTACAGAATGTAGATTTTTATTTGTTCTTAGAATATAGTGAACATTAAGGAATATTGTCCTTTTGCTTGGGAGGTTATTGACACATTTTCCTTGCTTTTTATCGTCCTCCCCACCACCAAAGACCACATAATTCAATTGGTAGAATATTCATTAGTAGCATATTTAAAATACCAATCACTTTTATTTTTAAAATTGTGAGACACGCCTAAATCTATATATCAAGCAGAGGTTAGGGAAAATTTTAAGGATGAAAATTTACCTTGAAGTGTAGAAACCTTGAAAAAATTTACTATTCCTGAATATGTAAAGTATAAAATAAAATGTTTGGCGATGTTTTTGTAAGAATATTCAAATTTTTAATGATTTTATATAGTTCATAAAGTTTTGGTGGTTTTAAAGGTAAAATAAGTTTATCCTATAAATCTTGGGTGGATTAGCGGTTTTTTTTTTTTTTTTTTTTTTTTTTTTTTTTTTTTTTTTTTTTTAATATTTTTTTTCTCTCTTCGGGTTCTATTTATGGAAAAAGCATGGAAAATTAGCCCATCTGTGAAATTTAACCCCTAAATTTTTTACTTGGCAGAGGTTTTCACATTGTCTACTTTACCCCTAGCCATAAGAACAAAGAAGTCTTCCTCTTTCATATGCTCTACAACATTGGCTTTGTTCTTTGACACTCGGTTATACTTCTCATCCCGTAGCCCATTCTTGAAAAACTTCTAATGGCCCATCTTTCCACACCAATAACACTTACAAGTCTCGTGATTACTTGAGTGATCTGTTTTATTGCTTCCATTGTTCTTAGCAAACTTTCATTTTCCTTTGAAATTTGCTGCTAAAGCCATTTCTGAACCATCATTCTTGCAGCTACTTCCAATTTTTTTTTGCACTTGTCTGCTTTCAAGAGCTTGGCGCTTAGATGTTTAGGTCAACATCAGTAGAAGAAATATATAGGGTTTCACTAAAATGCTCAAATGATGCTGGTAAACTTTTTAGAATGATTCTCACCATGTCTTCTTCCATTTTTCACCCAATGATATTCAATTATTCTCTAAGATCTTCAATCTCCAACAAATGATCTTGTAAAGAATCACTTTTATCCTTTTTGATTGAAAACAATAAATATAAAATTGTTAAAGAAGGCTCCACCACTATGTGAAGTTTCATTTAAATCCTTCAGTCTTATCGAAATAAATGCAGCATCTCTCGTGGTCTTCACTTCGGGAAGCAGTTCATTGCTCACTAAAATGTTTGTCAACATTACTGGTTCTCTATTCCACACATTGAACTTGGTTTGATCATTTTCAGATGTTGTTGGTTTGTTTCCTTGCCCAAATGGTCAATATATGCTGTTTCAGGTATTATAATTTTTTCCACAAAATTTCTGCGTACCCTCTAACATTATGTTAGACGAAGTAGCCGTTACAACACAAAAATATCACTCTATATGTCGCTAAAAATAAAACATGCAATGGCAATAGCGACTTGCGACCAATAAAAAAACTGCATTTTTCTTGTTTTAAATGGAAAATTATGGAGTTAAAAACAAGTATTTTGGCTGAAAAGCTAATAAACCTGCTGCAAAGTGCACTGATCTGCAAAAAATTCTCAGATTTGCTGGAAATTGTTCAGATCTGTTTTAAATCTAGTTGAAAATCTCTTAGATGTGGTTGAAAACTTCTGTGTCTGCTGAAAAATGCTTAGATCCGGTGAAAATACTCTCAAATATGTTGGAAAGCACAGTTTTTTATTTTTATTTTTTTGTTTTCTAATATTTTCGAGAAATACTTCTTATAAAATATCTTTAGCTAAGCTGCCACACTGTGAGGGGAGTATCTTTGCTGTCAAAGTCACACAAGACTTGCACTTGGCCTCATCTGCACCCACTTTGGTTGTTGGGGTGAGGGTAAAAAAGGTCTGTGCATTAGTTCAAGCATCATCACCTCATTGCTTGCTCCTAGACCGCGCTCCCATGGGCAAAAATGTTCAAATCTCCGACATGTCTAGTTGAAACACTATCCTCGAGGGTTAGTTCGAGTGTTGTTGAGCTAGATGTGAGATCTCACCCTCAGAGTTAGGGAGGTCACTGCTTCAACTTTCGTGATCCCCTCTGGGTTAGGTTCTGTATTAAGGGTCGACTGTTTACTCAGTTTACCATCCATGGATTATGAGGCAGCATTTGGAGGGTTTTTATGAGATGATTACCTTGGAAGAAAATTTAGAGGAAAAACTCTGAAATCTGCTGAAAAGTGCTTTGATCTGCACTATATCTGACTTAAGAACATTTGGGAGTTGCTGAAAATTAGTGAGATTTCTGACAAAACTGCCAATTTTTACAAAAAAAAATGTTGTATCTGTCAAAATCTAGTTTTAAATTGAAAGATAGACTCGTTTGAATTTCAAACTAGAAAATAATATCTGGGTTTAAACTTTAAACTATAAAATCCATCCAAGCTTTATTTGGTTGAAAGCATTTTCTGTTTCTTGGTGTGTATCAAAAAGGAGTTCCATCATCTGTAATTGATTTGTGTAGACACTAGGCTTTCACCCACATTATCTTCAACTTCCCCTCACTATGGCTGTGATACCATATTACAAAAATCAAAGGAACAAAGAAACCAAGAACATAAGTGAACTTGGAAGAGATAAATATTTCTTGGATAATAAAATGAAAAGAATATTGACCTTTTATAATAAAGGTATAATTCTTAAAATGACTTAAACGTACTTTAAGTTATTAATATAATACTAGATCATGAATTAGATGAAGTCAACAAGTGACTTCATTAACGTCCCCAGTCTATGGTCTAAATGACTATTATGAAGTAAATTACTCTAACAATAACACTTAATTGTGTTAGCACTTTAACACCTTCCCAACACGAAATTCAAATAACACTTTAAGTTTCCTGAATACAAAAATTCAACATTTTACATTTCAAGAATTTCACAAAAGATTGTTGATGCAAAGGCATAATAAGGTCAGGCTCCCATCCACTAATGCATTTGTGTAATCGGCTGACAGTGCTCTAGAAAATTCACCTGGCGGTGGCATTTCTTCAATCCATCAACACGCATCTTCTCAAAAACCCATTATTGGTGCTCCATCATGATGCTATTCCTCTCATTTTGATGTTAAAGGTAGAAATCACCTAGACAACCATCCGCACTGAGCCTTACTCTACTTGGAGACTTGCCCAATAGGCAACCGACCAATGATATAAATACAACTTCTTCTTTGTTTCAATGGGGTAAAGCTTTATTTAGTTACTTTTTTTCCTGTTTTAAGTTGTTTTTTGCGAGATGTTGACCATTCATTCAATAGATGAAAAACTTGTTCTTTGGAACAAATAAATTTTGGTATGGTTATTTGCTAGATGATAAATTTGTCAGATTACCATCGGACAATTTCATTCTATAATTTGTGACCACTGACCAGTATGTACAATACTGACATTTCTTAACTGAAACATTCACTAAACTTTTTTCTGGAACTGAAACAATTTGCAAAAATTGTCCACTCTTCTACTCTGATCTTCGAAATGGAAATACTAGGATTTGTAGGATGGAAAATAATATCTGAAAATAATTAACTTTGTTCTATCTAAGAAATCAATCAAGCGCATAAATGTTTTCAGTTTTGTCAAGTTCTGCTATGAAAAAAATCATTGATGCCTTGTCAAAATTTTTGATCATTTATCTTTTTGTTGTTTTATTTGGTTGTTGACTGTAGATCTACTTTGTGTTTGCAAGATGAAGGCTAGTGTTTCTTTTGCCAATGTTTGTTGGAATTAGTATGTCTCATGCTCTGCATTTAGGGAATGCTTTACCTAGGCATCTGTGCATTTTTCAACTTCTCATGTGCTGTGTGAATTATTTGGCACTCTACAATCTTTGTTACTCTGCCTCCCTTCGAACAAAGGCATTTGCTTGGGTGTATTCTTTCTGCTAATCTTTTGGGATGGTCTTGCTATTTGAGTTAATGCAGGCACTATTTCCAGGTCTTAGTCTGGAAGAGCTGGTGCTAATCTGTTGATTTTCATATCGGGTTTTGGGCTTGGTCGATGAGCATTTTATGTGGTATACATGTCTTCATTGTCTGTATGTTTCTGATTGCTGTGTGTGTTGGAAATTCCTTAGAGTCCTTTGGTTACTCTGAATAGCTGCTGTTGCTGGTAAATTCTCTTACAAAAGTGATTGTGGAAAAATATTCTTCTTGTGTAGATTGGTTCGAATGAGCTTCTACTGAGCTGTATATTTGTCACTGAAGAAATTGTTTTGTTTTTCACTGTGTTACGAGCTTAAATTTTTCATTTCTTGTATTTCTAGATCAACCTTCATCATCCTTTCAGGCTTTCCTTTTGTATCATAGGCATGAGAATCATTATCGCTTTGGCACCATGCAGGAAAACAGGGTGTACACATTCATGAATGAAAATAATGGAGAGGAATAAACACCTTTATGAATTAAAATGATGGAGAGAATTGCAAGTATTTATTAATCAAGTTGCATTGAAATATCTGTCGCACCCTCAGTTCATCAAACATAAGTTATTTATAGCATTCCTGGTGGGTTAGCTGGTTTCACCATCTAACTGGGATAAATTTTTAACATTACATTGAACACGTATTGACATATAAAGTGACATAAGTAAAAATTTCACCTTAATAAAGTTCCAATTGGTTTGGGTTTTCACTTATTTGTGTTTTTTCATGCCTAGAAGTGAATCACTTTTATGATGCAAGAAGGTAATCATCTTCTCCTCTGTTTTACTTTTTGTGTTTCAGAAAAGTTTAGAAAACAAAATGTGTATTCACTAACTAACTGAAATATAGGATTGTTTCGTTTCTAATGATCAGAAAGGCTGCCTTAAATACTAAGTTGATTTTTTTTTTTTGGTTTAGGTGTCTGCCATGATCCGTAACAGGACAATGGAGATGGTGGAGGCTCTTTACAGTATGAATAAGGTAATTCCAATGTTTGTGTTGAGCTGGGATAATCTATGATAATGTTTGTACCGCTCTTATAGAATTGCTGTGACCATCCAATGGAGGGAAATGTGTTTGAGTATATTCTAAGGAAATGCTAATTTAATTTTGGAAAAATTTGGCAGACTAACAGGTGTTTTGTTGGGGGGAGGCAGGTGGGTGTAGTTGTGTCTTTGTATAAGGGTAGAGGTGGAGTTGTGCATTTGTATTTGGGGGTTTGGGGGGCAGGAGTGTGAGGGGAGAGGGAGTGAAGGTGTGCATTTGTTTGGGAGTTGGGGTGGGGGGCATGAGAAGGTGTGCATTTTCCTTTATAACAAATGCACACCTTTATCCCCCACCCCAACTGTGACCGTGAGCTATTGTACTTTCAGAATCTCTAGCAACATAAAAGGAATCATTCATTTATGATAAATCGTGTCATTTCCGCGCCAAACATGAAAATATTGTTTGTAGTAAAAATCATGAATTGCAATGCTTTAAAAGTCTTTTCTTGCAAAATATGTGAACAAGAGTAACATGCCCACGTTATGCTCTTGATATTGCGAGTGCTCTAAGGCATGCGATATCAGTGAATAAGTCCCGTGGGACCTATATTGTACTTTTGTATGGGGACTCCTCAATGGTGTTCTACTGAGAATTGTTGACTGTTTCACCAAACCTGTTTCATTTACTTAATTTGTCATAGCAGATTTTATTAGTTTTTGCTTTATGTTATTTACATTTGATTTCACTTAGTTAGAAAAGTGCATTTGGAATCTATGCATAGTAATTCCGTTTGCACAAAAGCTGACCAGAATTTTAAATGTTGTGTTGATAGTTCCCAAGTTATTGACATTCTAGATTAGGCACACAACAAAGTAGAGTCTAGGCAGCAAAGATCCTCAATTTAAACAAGCATACAGGGGAATGTGCGCGAGGGAGAGGGAGTGAAGGTGTGCATTTGCATTTATGACAAATGCACACCTTTAACCCCACCCCAACCGCAATGGCGATGCTTTTGTAGTTTAAGAATCTCTAGCAACATAAAAGGAATCGTTCGTTTCTGATAAATCATGTCATTTCTGCGCCAAACTTGAAAATATTGATTGTAGCAAAAATTATGAATTGCATTGCTTTAAAAGTCATTATTGAAAAATATTTGAACTTAACACAGCTTTTGAACTGAAACACATGACTGTGTCTAACTAGAAAGAAATTTTGCCCATTGGAACTTATCAGATCATGCATAGTAGACACAAAATTTCAGCTCAAAAACACAGTTCTTATTAGTTCTTCAACAAGAATCTAGGGCTTCTGTACAAGGGAAAATGGTCCTTGATGAAATTACATATGTACAATACCTTGATCTGATCCAGTGGATCAAGCCCTAGATCTGTCCTAAATCTGGCTGATTTGGATCTCCTTTGCTACTTTGTGCTCTTTCCTTATATCCAACACAATTGAGTATCTAACTCAAAACAAACCTGCAATATTACTCATGCACATCTCATGCTTACTTGAGAGAATCTCTCACTCAATGTCTTGTGCTCCTGTATGTCTTTGTTCCCTCTCAGCCCTCTTGCCAAGCCACAAGAATGAAACACTCACCCTTGTACTTTTCCAAAGGGGCAATACCATGGGTCATTAGAATACCGTGGGTCATCAAAATACCATGGGTATATGGGTGCAAAATCTCATCACTTAGCCCACTTTCCTCACACGTGAGAATACTCCCGATGCTACCCCAGACATCAACAGCAACCACAACCAAACAAAATTTACCATGAATTTGTCTTGAAAACCCTTATATCTGCACACCTTGACTCAACTTGTGCACTGATTGATTGGAGAATGCTGATTATGACCCTATCCTCTACCTCTGTCATTGTTTTCATGGTTAAAATATATATCTCAGGTGACCTGAAACTATGCGCTTCTCCCCTTCGGTCATTGATAAGAATTATTTCATCAAAACAATTGATAAAATCCTTAAGCAGATTGTTGTTTTGCTTAGATTTATACATAAAATGGAAACATCACGCCTTTTGTGCGAGCTTTACTCATGACAACTTTAGCAAAAACCTCTGCATTCATTAAAGTGAATTGACCTTTTTTTATATGTGATTAAATGTATTAAATTAAGACGTATGTTTTCAAGGCCAAAACACAAAAAATACTCAGAGATATCCCCTTGGTTAATGCCACATGTCATCAAAGACATAAAAGTACTAATTATAGGCATGCCTAGAAAGACAGTCTTTTCCAAAAAATAAAATGCAGGGAAGTACAAGTTTTGGTCAAATGGAGCATTGGCCCATAATCACAAAAAACAAAAAGCAAAAAGTGGGTGAAAATGTGTCATTCAGATATGAGTGAAAACAGTTCCATAGAACTTGCTTTTTGAGTAGGATCAAGAAAATATGGTCAGCTTTGTTGTGTGCACCCTTGATGTATGGACATCAGAAAAAGTACAACTGCCCATAATAACAGTTTTTTGAAAACTAGTAAAATTGAATATGCAAAGAACTCTGTTCAATGGCGATTCCTGGAAGTATTTGAAAAGAGGCCAGTGTGACGAAGTCTAGCTGGAGATCAACCCATCAGTATCAAGAAGTGCTACTAGGGGTTATCAAGCCCTCAATTCCATGCCCAAGCTCATGTAAAATTTGAACTCTTAGTTGAGGGGTGGAGAAAGGAAAAGGAAATGCTACAAATTAGTGAACTTCCACAAATTTGTGAAATGATCACACAACATTATCTTTCAAAAGTTGTTTTTATATTCAGAATCTCCAATATGTTGAAATATGTAACTAGGTTCAGTCTTCATAATGACGTGTAATCATGATTCTATATAATTGATGTAATGAAGAAAAAGTAAAATTATTTATGATATGCTTGAGTCACGGGTTTCATGCTCAAGGATTTTTTTATTTTATAGATGAAGCTCCCGTTGTGAGCTATTTGGTTTGGTCATTAAGTCATAAAGTCATTTGAGTCAATGTCATGTATTGAAGAGCCATTTGGGCACGTTACATATTGTAAAAGGGAATTTATTTGAGTCATAAACCATCCAAGACCTCGTCACAAGCTTTCATTCAAGTTGGCCTTCCAAAGGAGTTAGAGATTATTCTAGAAGGAGATGTCGGCCTGGACACAAGCACAAGTCAGCGTATTTTGCATGGACAGAGTACTATATAAAGGGCTCGGCGTCACTTGTTGAGTAATAATCTAGCATCTGAAATAAAAGAAGAAGTGCGAGATACACGAGCATAGGAGCCTCTCATCAAGCGAAGAAGGAAGAAGGAGCCAGAGTGTTCTGCGTTTGTTTTGGGCAAATATCTCTTACACATGTGAGGAGGACTAGTACTATCTGCTGCAGAAGAAGTCGAGTTATTATAGTCAATTTAGCGACTGAATCAAGGAAGAAATCAAGTCTCCAAACAAGCTGAATTGCAAAAGAAAAGGACTCCATCCAAGCAAGAAGTGATTAAGGGATAAAATCATTTGTTGTCCCTCACTCGTGAAGAAATTTCAACCCCCACTTCGGTTATCAGTTTTCCTTATCACTCCATGCATTTAGTTTTAAATCCAAGCATGATAAAAATTCTAAAATTTGGAAATGACAATATTTTTCTGAAAACACAAATTTAGAGATTTCACAACTGCTGAAATTGCAGAAATAAAACACAGCAAAATTATGACAACCGCACACATAAAATAACATAGTGATTTTTGGTCAATCTGACCGTGGAAAATCCCACTACAACTCTTAGGGAAAACCAGTTTGAGAGCTCTTCTTTATTTCTGAAAATGTTTTTACAGAGAAACTGAAATACACAGTAAAAATTCTAGCAACCACAAATTACAACTTATCTTGATTTTCGTGCTTGAACTCCACCTCGAAAATCATGCCAATCAGCAAACAACCAAAACAGAATTTTTTATAGCAATAAAACAACATTAAATGCTGTATGACCAGCCTTGAAAAATGTGCCCAGAACATGTTGTCCCTCTTCCTCGATTTCTGTGCCTTTCTCTTGCTGTATGGTTTTTCCTTGGGATGCGTGCCAATAAATGTTGCTGCCCAGATTTGCTGAAATGTCTTCTTGCTGCTCTCCTTCACTTCCTCACTGCTCAGAAATTTTCTCTTTGCTCTCTCTTCTCTTTCTCTCAAATGCTCATGAAAAATGAATGATCTTTTCCTCTTCTCTTCTCCTTTTATTCTCTAAATGACCTTTTGGGTTACCCTAAGATCTAATAGCTGAGATTCATTTAGATCTAGGGATGAGAATAAATGTGCATTTAATTCTCACTTTCTATTTTTTAACTCACCCACTTAAATAAAGACTCACTTAGCCTTTTATTTCCATAGTCACTTTTTTACTTTCTAATTCTTCATTGAGTTCAATAAAGTCACCTTTAAATTAGAATGTAACTTTAGCACTTATAAAGTCATTTTTAAATTAGAATAACTTTACCACTTATAAAGTCACTTTTAAATTAAATTGACTTTACCACTTATAAAGTCACTTTAGGAGAAAAGCACAAATAAATTTGGACACTTTTCCCTAGGCCAAAGATCAAAGCCTTAGGGAACCACTTGTCCTCTGGTACCCAAATTTTAACAACTCGTGTTGCAACTAGGGTTTTTGAAGACGCTGAGAATTGCATGCTTGTGATAATAGGCCGAATTCTGAAGAGAAGCCAATATCAATGGTGGAACAAACAATTTGACTCAGGAAGAAGAATTGTTTCAAGGAAGCCATGTGACTTGGTCTTGGAGAGGTTGTTAGGTCAAGGGTCTTGGTCTTGGAATTCATCACTTGAAGATTCTATAAGAAGAAGAATTCGTTTGGTTTTCCTCTTAAGTTGGAGAGGTTTTGGCCCTGGCTAATCGCCTACATCTTGTGTCCCTTGTCTCATTGTTGTTTATATTTTTGATAGCTGTTTGATGAAGAGAACACTATAATAATCAAAGCTAAAGAAGAACCTAATCAAAAGAAGTAAAAAGTATTCACAAGTAGTTATCATTACTAGAGAAATCACCTCTTGTCTCTGCCCTAGATTTCTCAACATGGTATTAGAGCTAAGGTGACAAGTTAAGGAAGGGAAGCTCCATAAGGGACACTCAAGCACTCAAAGACCAAAGTTCAAAAAGGGCATCCAAGTCATCAAAAGAAGATCCTTAAGGCAAGTTTGGCTTTAATAAGGGCAGAGATCAGTAGGGTCAGGAATTTGCCGTTAATCTTTTGTAGCCGTTGGAGTCTCTGCTTGGACTATTTATCTTGCTAGACTGGATCTGTTTCTTCAACTTGTCCTGATGATGAACCACACTAGTTGGTTCGAAACGCGTCGACAAATGAGATTCCATGTGATTTTCGCCGAAGAATCTTCTCTAAAACTGATATGGATCACAGAAGCCTTAACTCTATTATTGAATCCTTGCCCGGAGAAGCCACTGCAAACAAAGTTCGTCATTTTGAACGGGCTCGCTTACAGGTTGCAAGGTTGAAATCGGATCTAGTTTTTCTGAAACGTTGCAGAGACTCCTCCATTATTCCCATCTTCGCCCAGATTAAGCACCGCCTTCACAATCCGCGTAACCATCCTGTTTTCCTTAAGGCGAGTTTGGCTTTAATAAGGGCAGAGATCAGTAGGGTCAGGAATTTGCCGTTAATCTTTTGTAGCCGTTGGAGTCTCTGCTTGGACTATTTATCTTGCTAGACTGGATCTGTTTCTTCAACTTGTCCTGACGATGAACCACACTAGTTGGTTCGAAACGCGTCGACAAATGAAATTCCATGTGATTTTCGCTGAAGAATCTTCTCTAAAACTGATATGGATCACAGAAGCCTTAACTCTATTAAAAGAAGATCCTCTCATCTCCAAGAAGACAAGGGCTACATCATCATCTAGAAGAAAAGTGTCAAAACCCTAGATCGATCAAAGGAGAAGTCTACACTAGAAGCATTCTTGGGATCCTCACTCATCACATCATCACAAGGAAGGAGACCTCAAAAGAATCTTATCTCTACTCAAATAAAAATATCGAAGCATCTCAAAGTCTACTCATCCAAGGGAAGCAAGATCAAGAACGTTGTCATCATCATCAAAAGATCTAAGGTGATCTCCCTCTCTTTGGAGTCAAGGATCACTTTTGAAGAAAACCATCTTCATCAAGGAGAAGTTTTCTGATTACCTATATCATCATCAAAATCGAGAAGGCAACAAGTTGAAGGAGCATCTTCACAAGTAAGTATATCTATGTCTACATTTGAATATGTCAAAAAATATCTTTTTGCAAGGAAAGCAACAAACTGGTTGGGGCTTCAAATTTTCTTGCATGGAAGAAAAGGACATATCTAAACCTCATAGAAAATGAGGTCATGGAACATGTTAAGGGCTCAATCACTAAACCTCCAAAGGAAGATGCTCAAGCACTTGCAAGGTATATGAAAGGGGAAGTAAGGGCTCAAAGGATTCTCATAGAATCCATCAAGGATCCCCTCATTCCCTATGTATCTAAACTTGAAACATCAAAAGAAATATATGACAAACTTGTAGAGTTGTTTCTGTAAGCATTGCAGGAGAAGTAATCTCGTTAAGACAAGAACTCTACAAGATGAGGATATTAAGAGAAGAAGGAATAGCCTCATACTTTATGAGGATATCTGAAATAAGGGACCAACTACAAGATTTGGGAGAAATAATGTCACTGAAGAAGTAGAGGACGCTGAAAAGAAGAAATCCAAGAAGGAGGAAGTAAAATATCTCTACTAGGATTGAGATAATCTTCCTCACCTAGTTCTTTTCAAGTTTCTATCATCAAGGTTTCTATTGTAAAATATAGCTATCATGGTAGGAATCACTAAGAAGCATGATAGGATGAATCATGGCATTGTAGACATACAATTGAATGCAAGAGCTCATGAAGCATGCAAAATAAGAAATCACCTATAAAAGGATATAGCTCTTGGTAACCTCATTAAAAACATAAGTAGTACTTGTGGAAGAAGAAAGTCATCTAGTATGAAGCTCATCATGATCCTCTGCTGGAATCTTAATTAGAAGATTCACCGATTGGAAGAAGCAAGTGTTTCATCAAGAATTCCAACTTGTAGGGAATTCATGGAATGATGGTGTGATGACAAAGTGAAGCAGGTCAGGATGATTGATGTACATTCAATAAAGGAAGTTGTCAAAGGAAGTCTAGATGACCAAAAGAAAGAAATGAGGTATGTATGCATATATTTAGATAAAATTGAGTCATGTCATATGGTTGCAGGGATAAATGCTCTACCTTGTGAGCATGATCAAAAGAAAGGATCTCCTCCTTTGGAAGAATGCATGAAGGCATGGTTCACACATTAACTAGATGAAATCAACATATTATGCCCACGTATGAAAAGTGAGGTGGTTGACAAAATTGAAGGAACTATGATTGGAAGTTCCTGGGAAGAAATGTGTGAATAAATTTTCTCCAAGCTCCGCGTGTAATTGTAGGTCCTTCTCCTCCATCTCCAAGCTCTATGTGTAATTGTAGGTCTTTCTTCTCCATCTCCAAGTTCTATGTGTAATTGTAGGTCCTTCTCCTCTAAACTGTTGAAGAACTCCTTATTTCATTTGATATGAAATGAGCACACAGAGTCTAGCTACCGCTCACTCCGTCTTACTGTGCTTGCCATGCAAGCAATGAGGGTGAAATCCAACTTGAATTGTGATGTGAGAGCATCTCCCCTGCTCCTGCTGCAGGCTTTTTGTTGGATTTCTTGTGTGGCCAGTTGGTTGTGTAGTGTCCATATTCATGGCAGTGAAAGCATTTAATTTTATTGAGGTCTTTCTTCTTGCCATGGTTTTGGCTGGATTCTGCCTTGCCTTGGGCCTTCTTTCCATTCACTTTCTTATATTTGCTTGCTAAAGCAAAATTTTCTTCCTCTTTAGTTTTGGATGTGACACCATCTCTAATGTTTCTTTTAATCTCCTCTTGCACCAAGTTAGACCAAAGTCTCTCCCAATATGGGAGCTTGTCTCTTCCATTAACTGAATCTTGATAGTTGTGCCAGGATTTCGAAAGACCAAGGAGTGCTAAGCTCACAAGTTTAGATGATGGCACATTCTCTCCAACTCCTCCAAGTTCATCACTGACTGACTGAGTGAAAATGGATATGTATTGAACAATGGTTTCATTTTTTTGCATTCAAATGTTCTTGAGCTTATCTTTCAATGCCAACTTCCTGGCATCACTGCTGCTTTGGAATAGATCTGTGAGAGTTTTCCACATTACAAATGGAATCCTTTCCATGCAAATTTGAAACCACATGATCTCTAACTCCCTCCAGAACCATTGTTGTGCATCTGATGTTGCTGGTTTTGGAATATCAGTTTGTGTGTACTCCAATACTCCATTGTCATCCAACACAACTTCCATTCTGTCTTTCCAAGCACAGAAATTTGAAGTTCCCTCCAATGCATACTCAAGCCTCAATCCATAGAAGGACATTGTTCCTGCACTGAAGAAAATTTCTGCACCACAAATCTATTATTCAAATTTTCCTGAGAGAAGATCAAGAACCTGGTTTCTATGTAGTTTTCAATAGCTTTGATACCATGTAGAAATAACTTGAAATTTGCAGTTGCTAATGAATTCAGACTGAAAACAATAGACACAAATTTCTTCTACTCAATTTGCGGAAGGGAAAACATACAATAGAAACACATGCAATCATTCAATCACAATGAACACAATATTTTTACTGGGGAACCCAACTGGGAAAAACCCCTCCTTTGTTTGTATTATATCATATGAGAATATAGATCTATTACAATGACAACTTCAATGCTTGAAGCTCAATTTGCACTGCAATATTGATCTCCTCTTGAGTCTGCTTTGGCCAATACTTAGCCAAAATAGGCCTCTTGCTTCCTCCTATTTCCTTGCATAATTCCTGCTCCTAAAGAATAGGAAGAGCTCCTATTTTCTTGTGCAATACCAAGAGAATTCTTCACCTGCTACATGCAAACTCTGTACACTCAACAATATACAACAATAAATGCAATTATGCTTTTTACCTGCACTCCACTAGGGCTATTTTTAGTAATTTGACTAAGTTAACTGAGAGATCATTGAGTTAACAATAGTTACAATTACTCAATTGAACTCATACTGACTCTATTCATGACTAGAGCTCAGATAACAAAGTTTCACTATGTATAACTCCACTAGATTGCTAGATGTAAGCAATCAACTCATGCACAATTCTACTTTTTGCCCATAAACTCAAATTGATTGACTTAACTAAGTGACTTGGCCATGCCACTCTTGTTAACTGCAACTCAAGTCAATCTGCTGATGTGGCAATTCAAATTTCTCTAGTTGACTAAGGCACAAGTCAAATGAAGCCTTTTCTTGCTACAATTTAACATTTTTTCTTCTTTAGCTGAAGGTTAACCCATTCCAGATTCTTGTTATTGAGAACCAACTGTATGAAAATCCTTCCTCTGAGTTGACATTTCAATTTCCAAAGACAGTTCCTTACCAGCCTGTTTGATCTCCCTAGGGAGTATACACATGTATTTATGTCTTAATATGGGAGTATACAGCCCTCCCTTTGGATTTTTTGACCAAATTAATTCTTCAGGACAGTCCATAATTCTCACTAATAAATATGAACCTTCTGATATAGTTTCCCCATTCCAGATTCTTGTTATTGAGAACCAACGGCATGAAGATCCTTCCTTTGAATTGACATTTCAATTTCCAAAGACACTTACTTACCAAGTTACCAGCCCGTCTGATCTCCCTAGAAAGTATACACATTGATTTATCACCAAATATGGGAGTATACTGATCTCCACCTGGATTTTTTGACCAAATTAATTCGTCAGGACAGTCCGTAATTCTCATTAATAAATTTCAAACTTCTGGTATAGTTTCCAAGTTCTGCAATGTAACTTTCTTCCCTACCTGCACCTGACGGGCTTTGGCAGAAAATTTTTACCACTGATTTCCTAAGCATTACTTTTCTCCTCTCCATCCATAAAACGTCTGTCTCCTGTCTGCACAATCGTTGTCACATTGTCTGAATGGAATGCCTGAATAGAAGAATGCCTGAATAGAAGAATGCCTGTACAGAAGATTTCGCATTTGACCACGTTCAGGCAGAAAATTCTCAAGGATACCTTTACATTTTCATAAGTCATCTCTCACCATAGATTTCACTGCTGGTCTGAACAATTCTGTATGAAAATGGTGCTAAATTATTTCTTATAAATTCTTCCTGCTCATGAAGATCAAGATGCCCAGGGCTCTGTCTGTCTGTGTGTTGAGCATCAATTTCTGCTTGGTCTGTATTGTCTGTCCTTTGTCACAGCGTATTAGTTTTTAATAATACAAAACTTTCTATATGTAAAATATTTCTATAGCGAAAGTTACCCCTATGTTAATATTTTTATACCAAAATTTGAACTTGCCTTTGTTTCATGATCCTTTGACATTCCTAAGTTATGAGGAAATGGATTCAGATCCATTAGATTTTTACAAAGCTAATCTCCGGATATGGCAGGGAAACACCACATACAAAAATACAACAATATTTAAAAAAAAAAAAAAAAAAAAAAAAACATATTCAAAGTAAGGATCAAAACATTCAGGAGTGACAACATTGGAACTGAAACCATTAGATAATTTGCAAATCTCAAGATTGAAATCATGATGTATCATGCATTTTATAAAAAGGATATTTGTAAAATACAAAATTGAGTCTCTTCAATGATCACTGTATTGATGTGATGATGTAGAGTAGGTCTAACTATATACCTTCAAATGGGTCCTACATCCTCATGATCTGAATATTTCAAGTCTACATCATGATCAACCAGTGATTTTCTTGAAATCTGCCTTAAAGTGTAAGGATTCCCAGGTAGATATGATTGTAAATGAATGATGTAAGCTGTATGACAACATGCTGTAGTCTATGGATCATACTGTTCTATGAGAACTCTTCACTAGAGTTGGATGAGATGGATCTAATTAAATTATTATTGACACAGCCATCCTGTGTACAGAAAGAAAACTGTAAATATATTATATATATACACGCAATGCATGAGTCCTTTCCCAGAGGTTTCCTACTAGCATCATCAGAAAGTAAGAATTAAAATTTTAGTGTCTCAGGTCTTTCATGGTAGCATTGTCACATGCTATACGGCCCACAGGCCATACGTAACTTACCTATACAGCTGTATACACTATAGACTACGGATTAATAATCATTAATCTAGGTAAAAAGTTCAAAAATAATATATGCCGCTTAGGGTTTTGAACAGGTGGCCAACAGCCTTTAAGAAATAAAAAAAATCTAAAACTCTAATGTTATTTGCTCGGGATCTCGCATGCGAGGGCTAGCTGGTACATGATCTGTTTCAGTGGCATGAGGTCTGTTGTATTGAAGAATCTGTTTAGATGGTGGATCCTATGTGGATTTGGGCACATCTGAAATGTGGATCCGTGGATCCAGCCTCAACCCTTCATAGATCTGGTAACATAGGCTTTTTCTCACATCAATCATTCAAGTTTAGTTGATTTTTCTTGGAACTTCTGATTCACAGAATCTTGAATCAATATGATGCTCTAATACGAAATACATGTTTGGGAAGAATAATAAATGTGATGATGGACATTGTATGAATCTGCAGTTATTACATTGACATGAGGCTGAGGCAGGCTACCCAACACACAAGTACTATCCTTCTTACATTATTATCATGTTAATTACTATAATTTTTTTTGTTGGCTAACCCATGGGAGATTTGAATTGGTGAGCTATCGCAAGGAGTGCCTTAACAGCTAAGTTACCGGAAACTCCTGAAGAATTTTCTGGAAAACACGGATCCCCGTTTCCGATACATAAATGGATACGATTCTTGTCCGACACATGTAAAAACGTTTTTGTGCCGTTTCAAAAATCGGAAACTTTTAGATTTGGAATTGGATACGTTTTCAAGGGATTTAACTTTTTTGATCCGTTATCTGGAAATCCGGAAAGGGATCCACGAAAATTGTGATCAGAATCCACCCTTAAAATATTAAAAAGCTTGAAAATTTGTATAGCCATAAATAATTAATAAAAATGAAGAAATCAGATTTGCAAATAAACTCACTATAAACACAATTCATAAAACCTTTTCTAAATCTTTAGAAACAATGACACTCCATATATTTATCAAAAATTCTTACTAAGGAAAGATAGATGTTCAAAATGCAATAAAAGGGTTTGATGAATGTTCTTCATAAAGAGATTATTTGAGCAATTAATTTTCATTTTGGTTAAGGTTTTGTTAAGTGTTATTGATTTGGCTCTTGATTTCAGAAATCCCTCCAATATAAAATCTTCTTTAGCCAATCTTGTGCCTGCATATAGTCATGAGACCAAGCTGACATTGAGAAGATTTAAATGTTCAGATAGGTCTTGATGGAATATCCTAATGATCCCATGGGCCTTTTAATTGTCATGCAAGGAAGATAGATATCGTCTGCCATGCATGACACGTTCTTTGAAGGAGTTGGACCCGAAAGCACAAGGCCGTAGCATTTTTGATTACATTATTATTATTAATGATGATGATAATATGTTGAATGTTATAATAATCACTAATGATGATGACAATGTTTATGCTGAATTGATGATGATGATTTGTTTATGTTGAATTCATGACGATGACTATGCATTTTTAGATATAGATTCTAGATTCTAAAAGATGAATGGTAATATGAAATATATATATATATATATATATGCATGCCGTTTCCTTGCCGTATTGTATCCTCATATTTTGAAAATTTTTCGTATCCGTTTCAAACCCCGTATCCGTATCCGTTCCCGTATCCGTTTCAGTGCAACTTAGCTTAACAGTGCAACCATTCATTGTCAATCCAAAGCCCATGGGCTACTAACTTCAAGTTCACTTAATATAAAAGATACATCTAAAACTAACATGGAACTCTCTGTTTTGCTCCTCGAACATAATGTCTTTTATATGGAAGGTATAAATAATTATTTAAACGACTACACATTTCTATATTTCAAATGGAAGCATGGTAATACATGAAATAATGTGCTCTCTCATAACTACTTTGTTTGCTGCATATGCTGTAGACTGTATGCATGGTAGCTATATGGACAGTCTAATTTGTGTCTAAAACAAAGCAAAAACCTTTTTGTTTTGCTTATTTACAGGCTTTCTTGTCTCTTC